>JAULBU010039551.1:0-12768 GCA_032358235.1 Odonthalia washingtoniensis | reverse complement strand
AATTGTCTAAATAGTTCGAACTCCATTTCAATCTTATTGTGACAATATTATCTGACAAAAGTTCGATAATTGAATAGAATGACTACCATTAAATCTCGAGGTGGTCCAAAATATGAAACCTTGTCGCAAACCGAGGAACTAATCTCCCGAGAAAGGTACAGTCTCCTATTAAAATATGAGTTTTTCTAACCTAAAAATTGCAGTCAAATTAAAAAAGTAGCATAAGAAAATTATATGCAATGACTAATTAGTCGTTGCATATGATTTAAATCAGTGTATGGAATATTTCTGTAGAAACGTTATTATATTTGATGATCCGTCTTTGAGGGTGAACTCTTAAAACTTACATATTTAAAAGAGGAACCAATTTGTCCAGAACATGCTTTGGTACAGCTTTTGTCAGAATGTCGGCTGGCTGCCTGTATGTTCGGATATATTTTAAAGTAATTATTTTCTTAGCGGCCAATTCTTTCACATGATATGCCTTAATTTATATATCTTGTTGCGTTCTGATACCTGTTGATTGGTTATTAATAAAATAGCAGAAGTACTGTCAGTTATGAGCGTGGTTGCTGGCGTAGGTTGTTCCGATTCTATTGTTTCATTGTGGAGAAGTTCTTGAAATAAACGTCGTAGCCATATAATGTGTTTTCCAGAAGTAGATATGGCGACATATTAGGATTTAGCGGAGCTGAGTATGACCAATGATTGGGGCTTTGATGTCCAATATATAGGTGCACTGTTTTTCCAATTATAAAAGTAATTTAACGCCTATCATCCTGACTTCCGCATCAATCTGCGTCAGTATAGGCTGTAAGAGGATCTGCATTTACTTTATTGAAGGGTAAAATATTTTCCTGTCAGCAGTTCCAGCGACGTATCTAACCACCCGCTTCGCCAAAACTAAATGTCGTTGGGAAGGAGTATGTAGTTGTAGGGCAAAAACTGATACGGAAAATGAAATGTCTGTACAAATTCATATTACCAAGTAATATAATGCACCAAGAATAGACCTATATTTCTAGTGGTTGAAGTCAGATAGAGCAATTTCACCGTTGTGCAAAGTTGAAATATCACTGGTTGATTGTAAAGGTGTTGATACATTATTGGTGTGTGGAAGGTTTTTGCTGATTCAACCTACTGCCGAATTGTTAGAGCTACGAGAATTTAGTGGGGTTAGCGTAATGTGGCGTCAGTTTCTCGGATCTTTCTTCTTTAGTGAAGAAAATGCGATTATGGGTATCCGAGGTCCTTCGACTGGCGTGGTGACTCGATATACTGACGCGGCTACTCGTCGTTTGGTATTATCCGAGTCGAAGACACAGGTCGTGTTATTCCTCAGCACTTGTGTTTGCCGCTGAAGCGATCTGGCACTCGTGTTGTGGGGCGTATGGATCGCACTTTCGTCTGACACCGTTGATTACTCGGCTCAGGGCTTGTTGGGGTTGAGTTTTATCTCCCGCTCTTATTTACTGTTAGGTGCAATTTCTGTTTCGAATGATGTTTCTGGGTTTTATTAATATCTACCTTTCTTTATTAAATGTATCGCTCTGGATCAAGCGATGATATGTATACTACTTTTGAGGTTGGACCAAGTGGTGATAACACGTGTACTTATCTATATTAATAATCGAGGATAAGATACTAATTATTCAACTAGATATTTTATTCCTATCTCTTGTCAGCTCTCATGTGTCGCTTCGTATTCCAGATCGCACTGTTCCGGTTTTGCGATTCTGGCAGAGTATCATCCTCTTTCCTTCGTGGCAATGTGAGAGTGCCTTCTTTTGTGACACTGTATGGGTGCCTCATCATTTCGAGTAGGTGTAATCCTTGTCTTGTCATTCAGTACAGTATATTCTGATTGCTCTCCTTCGCATTTGCTAAATGCATACGGTTACTGTAGTCGCTTGAATCGTCCTGCTCGTTCTGGTCAGTACAGTACTCGAATTGTACCGTTACACGTATGACAATTAGTACTTCGTGCAAGCTCCCGCGTTTCATGGCCTGTACCAATTTTGACTGTCAATCACTCTTCGGTTTTTGCCCTTCGTGCGCATTCCCTTTACTCCTTCAAGTTTTTTACCCTGCCTCGGATTTCTTCGCTCACAATCACCTTCCGTACGCATCGCATCTTTGTGCAACCTTCGGCGTCTTTGTAGTATTTCCTGCGTCCTTACGCATCTTCCCTTTTCATGTAGATATCCCTTCTCAGCGTTATCATACCAACATGGTCACTGTCATCAGCATCAGCATCACCGTTCTTCATATTGCAACATCATCATTGTTCTTCATATTGAAATATCATCATTATAATAATCCCATAACGTCATCATCATTCATTCTATTAATCCAACAACATCATCGTTCTATTATCCCGCAACATCATCGTCAATCTTTCCCGCAGTTCTTACTCGAAATATCATCATGATATTATTCAAACCTCACCGTCATCCTCTCGCGGCTTCATTCTCTCGTAACATCACAATCATCACATCCCACAACATTCTCATCAACTCATCATGCAACATCACAATCATCGGTCCCGCATCATCATCATCATCATCATCATCATGCAACAACAACATCATCACAACATCATATTCCTTCATTATTTTGGCTGTGTAACACGAACCGGTCCACGCACTTCGATTCTACATGTCGAATCGACAGTCGTGTACGCGTAAAATTCGTTGCACGTATTTTTCTTGTCCAAGGTAAATACCATTTTTTGTATTTGTAAGTTCTCAACCAGTTACAAGTTGTAATTTCCCTAGAATTTTAACTTGAAGTTTTTCTGCAATACATTTTTAAATCAAGTAATTAGTGCATTTCTATTGGAGCAGAATGCCACGTCATGAACAACCACTATTAAATTTATAAAATTAGATTCATGTTCTAAGAAATATATTCGTGGATCTTGCGTAGATTGTTTAAATCACCACTCAATAAATTGTGTATGAATTACTGTACCCTTGAATTACTGTACCATATATTTTGACCTGCTTGTCGTAAGCCATATAACGACTTGTGGAGCTTACATACATGACCAGGAAGAGCTTCCTTACCGGTACTTTTTTTAGGTTGTTCCATTATGACTGGCACATCACTATTTGCATACAAGTAAGCGTTCGAGACGTCAGCTCCTTCGACATACAGATTTTTAGGGGCAGCTTTAGCTATGAACATGCGGATAGTCTCATGTCTGATCACTGGAGCATATATATTTGTAGGATCAAAATCCCTATAAGTCACTTGTTTGTCACCTCGAACAAAACATCTTTCTTTGAATATTATACTTACATCTGATCCAACTGTATCTTTGATTCTGAAATCCCATAGGTAAGTAATTGGTTTCATATCGGCAGTACGTTTTACAGAAGTCCATTTTTTCGTTCTACAAGTGTATTGTATTTTCTGTCAATCTAATCAGCTCATGATGTTATTCGACTATCTTTCTCAAATGAGCATGGAACTCTAGTATCCTTTGTTTTCGTCTTGAAAGCCAATGTGATTTGAGTATAGTGCGTGTAAAAACATTTTGAAAGTGTATCTTCTGTTTCATATTCATCGATTTTTTCAATTTTTTCGAGTTGCCTTTGCCTTGATATATTATCGGTAAGTGTTGAGAATGACTGAAGATGAGTACCCTTTCGAAGTGTGGTGAAATAGGCTTTTCTACATATACTGATTTTATCAACGGATGGCATAAATATTCTATGTAATGAATTTTCACTTTCCATCTCAACAAAATAACCAAATGTTATACGTGGTAAGAATTTCTTACCTTTTTCTGTTGACTACTATTCAACAGCAAATATTAAAATGCATATCCTTTTTGATGTTAACACATCGAGACGACCGTATTCGTGCGAATCATAATAAAGAGAGATGTTGTAATGAATAAGATGATGTTGTTGCTGATACGATGATATGATAGTTTTCAATATATGATGAAGTAGTCGCGGAGACGATGATTTTGTTGTTTATGTGATGAAACATATCGTTGTTGATATATATGATGAAGTCGGTATGACGACGATGATGTTGTTGTTGATATAATATGAAGTTGTGGAGACGATGATGATGATGATAACGCCATTGGTAATATTATGATGTTTTTGTTGATCTAATATGAAGTCGTGGAGATAATGATGACGATAACGTCGTTGATAATACGAGATGATATCGTAGTTAATACAAGACGAGTATATCTCAACTACGATGGTGACGCTAATGAAAAGGAGAAAAGGCAAGAACCAGGAAGAGTGTTGAAAGAAGGAGTAACACGCACGGCGAATGTCGACGAAAGGATGATCATAATAGGAGAGGAAAAGGAGTAAAGGGTAAACAGTATAAGGAACAAGGTGGTTAGACAAGTCATACCGCAAGTCATAAAATACAGTACAATATGTATACACGAATAATTCACAATTATTATTCAGATAACGAATAATACACTATAATGATACACGTGTTTTGGAATTGAGAGAATTTACTTTAGTAAATTGATCACTCACTAAAAGTATGATTATATTACACGTGTTAGTATGGAATCCAACTTGTGATCTAATCTGATTCAGTATACATGCCACACGCCATCAGGGAGATGGAAAATAATAAAGAAGCTGGCATTTTACAACATTCATTTTACCCGAAGCTCCAAATATATCAACCGGATCGACGCACGATCCAAGACCGAAAAGACCGATCACCACGCCCGCATCGAGCTAACGAATCGATGGTAGAGCAAGAGGCGACTCAGTAGTCACCTTGTAAACTTCAACACATGGGAGTTTACGAAGATATTAACCACCTATCCAGGCCCATTCACCCGCGAAGATACCCAATCGTATCAGAGTGACAAGCACATATTTTGAGCATAAATCCGTAGCATTCGCTAACTGCATAACGGAATTTACTGACCATAAAATCCACAGAAAACACTACCATTGATCCCATATATTAACACATAACTAACGTTTTATCTCCCGCGCTTTCGGTTGCACCGCTTTCAATAAACGTTGGATAATAACTAATTACAGAAACTCAACGGGTTGAACGTTTGTCTTATCTATATTCATAGTAGACATAGATAATCCTGGCTGACCAAACCGAAATAGTGGTGACACGTCGGGCTTACGTTGGAACCATAATGTGTACGGTACAATCAGGTTAGTCCTTTTAGAGGGCAACCTATTTCTGAGCCAATTTGAATGCAAAATGGCTTCACCCCATACTTTCATATCCAATCGAGACTCAAACAGCATTGTGCGTGCCATCTTCCATAATTCTTGAATGAGTCGTTCTGACGATCCATTCCACTGACTTGTATACGGTGGTGAGTATTCCCTGAGAATTCCATTTGCAAGAATAAATTCTTGAAAATCGTTACTGACATGTTCGCCAGCCTTTTCCAATCGGACTCCATACATTTTCCATCTTGACAGATTTTCCACCAATGACTTGTAGGATCTTAATGCAGTGAGTAATTCAGACTTCTTCTTAAGGAAGTATACGGCGCTCAATGCTGTTTCATCATCTAAAAATACTGCGAAATATTGTGCTCCTCCAAATTAAGGTGTATTTACCTTTCCTGAAATGTCAGTGTGGGTTAATTATAACGGCCGTGTATGTCTATTCCATACATCAGGTATCGGTGCTCGTCTAGTAGAAGCTTGTATGCATGGAATTCATTGATGATTGTCCAACTCTGACTTGTTTATGTAAGGTATACCTACTGTTTGTACGACTGCCTTAATGATTCTAGACTTTCCAATATGCCTGAAAATTCTATGCCAATCAATAGTTGATTCCTTGTTAAGTGATAGTAAAGATACATTCTGATGTACCAAAATAGGGTGGGGAAGATGATATAGTCCATTTTCTAGGTGACTTTCATGTAACAAATATCCTGATTTCTTACAAAGTATGTTGAATCCTTTGAAATATATCTCATCGTTAAATTCGAATTTAAAATATTGTAAGATCTTTGATAGTGAAATGAAATTTTCATCAAATTCGGGTGTATGTTTGCATATTAGAGTAATCCTTTTTTCTAACTTGAAACTTACTTCCTCTTCTCCTACTATTTGACCGACACTAATACATGTATCAACAGGAGTTGATTTAATATATTTTTAGGGTTTTAATGCGCTTCTTTTCCAAAACAATTGATCATTTGAACCACAATCTAACCAAGTGATGTCATATTTGCCCTTTCCCCATTGATATTTGAAAGCTCTACACTTTGTAAGAAATCTTCGTGCTTGATGAACATTTTGAGCTTCTAATTTTCTGTCTTGTTCATTATCTTTCCGTCTTTTATTACGAGAAGAACGATAATTGTACCTATTTGATTGGCCCTTGCTGCCATTTTCCATTTTTGCTTTGTTGCTTACCATTATTGCTATTCTTATTCATAAGTTCTTTTCTGATTCTTAAACGACATTCCTGTTTCATATGACCATGTTTTCCACAATACCAACATTCTACCAATTTATTACTAGGATTATTTTCTACTTTATACTTGGCTTCAGCAATCCTAGCGGTTGGTACTGGTGCATATTCTATTCTAATTGGTTTACTGTGTGTCTTTCTCCTTTCAATTTCTGATTTCAGAAGTGCACATATCGAATCATAAGCCATTTTGTCTGGGTCAGCCATGAGAGCGATGAAGGCAAATGATTCAGGAAGTGATCTTAAAGTACACCTGTCTTGTCAATATCTAATACTGGGTAATTTAACCGTGAAAGGTCCAAAAATATATATTCTAAATCTGTGAGATGTGTCTGCAAATCTGATTGGTCCTTGTTGTGAATAGTGTGTAACTTGTTTCTAAGGTTGAGTTTTGATTGGATATTTCCTTTCTGATAGGCATCAGTCAATTTCATCTGTTAGAAGAAGAGATGTAATTATTGGTGCTCGTTTTTCACCTACAGTAAGTACGATGTGGCGGTGATCCCTCTCCTCTTCCCGTTTTAAACGGTTGACCGCTGTTTGGGAAGAGTTTTCAGGGTCATGTGTGTCTTCTATGAGTACATGTGATACCCCGTCATTTCTCATCAGCTCCATGGCATAGATCCGCCAAAGCGCAATCACTTTGAAAAGTGGAGTTAGGAATTTGGGGGAATCTGAACTGCTGTTGCTGGACATGATTAAGTCGTTTGTTTCGATTGCCGTTCAGTTGAGTTGTTGAATTCATGGTTCCAGGCCGTGCTACCATGAGAGAAAATTGTCTCCTCTTTATTTCCTTTCCTTCCCCGTTATTGGCATAAAGAAAAGAACTCCAAGTCGGAGTATTTATACTGTATCATGATGTGGTACTATTAGTCTTGATATCTAGTAACCCCTTGACTGGAATAGAGTAAGGTAATAATATTACCATATCATTAGTCAGCAGTAAGTATATTATAACAAAACTTACATAGAACCTCATTAGAAATCAGGTTACTGCAGAGGGAGGTTCGAGATAACTAGTGTAATTATATATTCGTGTACGTGTACGTGTATATGTAAATGACCATAATGGCACACCAAATAGCTTCATTATGACAGAAATCAGCACCATCTACTATATTTCATGTCTTAAAAAAATCAAACTAAACCAAAATATTTAGCTCGAGATGCTCGAATTTGAAATTAATCAAAAATTCGAAAAATCGTCTTGAAAGGAGAATTTTCTTCAGAATTTTCTTTCGCAAAATGTTTGTACTGCTTTTTCTAAGAAAGCATAATAGACATTTTCCGTTATTAAAATTGGTAGAATTCGGACTTCCACAGTAAAATGTTTGTAAAGTGAAACATTAGTACCGTGACTGTTGACGTTAATAGT
Source organism: Odonthalia washingtoniensis (assembly GCA_032358235.1). Classification (NCBI taxonomy): domain Eukaryota; phylum Rhodophyta; class Florideophyceae; order Ceramiales; family Rhodomelaceae; genus Odonthalia; species Odonthalia washingtoniensis. Next base: position 4,934 of record JAULBU010039551.1, on the reverse strand, counting down.
TAATTAACGGTCGACATCGGCGAGCCAATTAAATCCCGACACGTTTCCGGATGAAAAGGCGGTATCTCCACAAGGGCGATGCTGTTCCTAACGCCCTTTGGGGTTCGAACTACCGATCTGCAAGTTACTTGAACTGTGGCACTAACCAGTAGGCCACTGTATAGAATGGTGGCCATACATGATTTACTTTTGAGTTTTACGCATCACAGATTGCGGCCTTACAGTGCTTTACTTTCATTCCTATCATGTAGCCGTCGGCGGCTTAGTCGGCGGCTAGTATTAAACTATCGGCACGGCAGCTTGACCGAGTAAGTTTGGGATTCTTCCCTAGTGATTATTCAAGAAATTCAACTGATTAGAAGTCTGGAAGCTCAACCAGCACAACTGAAACTGCGAAGGGACTACGGTAACATTCTATTTGATAAAAACACTACAATGACGGATGATATTACGATGGAGAGTACGTCGTGTTTCTCGGGGCTTGAAAAGGTTCGAATTAGGAGAAGATTTTAAAGCATGAGTATTCAAAATTTACAACGAAATGGTGGATAAGAAGCTCCACCAATATTTTCCTTACGACGACTAATCACACACTCTAGAAACCAGAACTCACTAACGAGAAGCGGCATCACTGACGTCTGCAACGGGCGATGAGAAAGTGCTTGCACACGACCGAAAGATACTTGCAAGAAGTTATTTGGTGCGCTGTCTGGCCCCTCACATGACCCTCTATCCCAATGATGTAAAGGTGGATAATCAGGTAGGTAGTTTATGGAATGATTTCCTTGCCCAATTTAGGTCACGCAACACTTACGCCCTACGAGAAATCTACCACTAGATCATCAAGATCAAGATTAACACCACGGAAATTTTGATCTCGTACCAGGGCCACATATAGGAATTAGTCCTTAGATTAGATGGAACAGACTACGCCGTGCCCGAGGCGCACAGATGGGGCATTCTAACTAGAGGTTTGTTGGACGTCTACAAACACATTGTTGGGACCATCAACGTCTCTTTGGAAGATCTACCATACGTTACTCTAGCCATGAAGCTAAAAGATCTCTCACGTGAGGATATCGGCGATCCAAATGTTCCTCTTGAGAAACAAAGACAAGGGGAAATTCCGGTTCGGCTTTTAGTACAACAGACTACATATTTGGGTAAAGACGCAAGTTCAAGGAACGATGTCATTGGTGTTTAAATTTGGGACATTTGATGAAGGATTGTCGGAGCAAGGTGCGGGGCGAACCTGAAAAGACACCACCTGAATCATCAAGTCAAAACAGCGCCGGAAAGGCGAATGAAAATATTGCACAAGAAAATAAGCACGACCCGAACTTTGCGTTCATCTGTGACAAGAAAAATGTTAGCTGCGAACCCAACGTATGGGTGCTCGACTCCAGTTCCTCGCCCGATTTTACCAATGACAAGAAAATGTTGCAGAAGCGATACAAATCCTTCGGTGTAACTGTGACCACTGCACAAAATGAAGGCCTGAAAATCAACGCAAATGGGATGCACGATAAATATGGAGATGTTAAACTGGTAAAAGATATGGGGAGAAACTTACTCTCTATCAGGAAAATGACCAAGAACCATCAAATACGCATTTCATTCGAAAAGAACAAATTCATAATAACAAAGGGCAACACCTGTATTGCCACTGGCTCAAAATGCGGCGACAAATTGTATCGCATCAATGATGAAGGCAATAAGAAGATCACCCAAGTTACACAGATCAATGATGACTATGACGATAAGGATGACGATGATAGTCATTGTTCATCAACCGAGTCAGAAAGTGACTAATTTTCAAACTACGAACAGCACAACCCGTTCCGCAATTGGCACCGCAGATTGGGACATCTGTCTAAAAACGGAATCAAACATCTGGTTAGAATGGGTTGCATATCCCTTGAGAGGAAATAATAAAACGCCATTTAAATTGCACAATTTGCAAACAATGAAAGCAGCACACCGCAAAACACAACAAAAGGCCTAAGGGTACAAATATCAGAACCATTGTACTAGTCGAACTGGTTTATTATTATACGTGCGGTCCACTCTCCATTCCATATTTGAATGGCGAATTATATTTTCAGACGTATATTGATGATTTCTCACGGCTTACTGCGACCTTTATCTTGAAATCTAAGTCCCGAACCATGCCGAATGTCAAACAATACAAATCATTTATGGATAATCGTGGTTACAGCATGTACACACTCCGAACCGATCAAGACACGGAGTATGCATCACGCAAAATACAGGAGTTCTTAAAAGTGAACGGTATTGTTCACTCACTTACAGGACGTGAAGCACATGCTCAAATGCACTTCGCTGAAAGAATCAACCAAACACTTGTGTAAATGGCACGATCAATGCTCGTTGACAGCGAACTGCCTAAAATGATGTGGTGCATGCAATGCTATACGCAACTACAATACATAATCGATGCACTACAAGCACTTTCCGAGAAAAGGACACTCCGTACGGTTTATTTTTCAAAAGAGATCTAGACTTAAAAGTGTTTAAACCGTTCGGCTGCACAGCCTATATATATATATATATATATTCCTCTTGAGAAAAGAACCAAACTCGACGCCACAGCAAAAAAATGTATCTTAGTTGGTGTAGCAGAATGTATGGTGTGTTACAAAGTCTATTGGCGCCACAAAAAGCATTATCTACGCTCGTGGCGTGACGTTCATCGAAGAACCAGATGAACCGCTCTTTGTAAATTTCACGCCACAACAAACTTTCGAAAGTCATCCCCGTAGCACACAGTCAACACCTTCGGCACCTCCAACAAAGTTAAGGAAGGAGAAGAAAATTGTACAAACGAAAACCAAAAACGTTTTGAAAGCAACCGCTGCAAGAAGGGATGGTAAATGGCAAAAACCACAAAGGGGCAGCCCATCAATGGTCAAATCCATTTACGGTGCACCAATAGACAGCAGTAAGGACAAAACCGTGATAACCGAAGTCATTGAAGGGGGAAATATAAAAGTCAACAATGACAATGTCACTGAAAAAACTGAAACCACTAATATAAAGTTTAATAATGATGATTTGACTGATGAAAAAGCAACGATGGATTTGAAGGATAAAAAATGCGATGACATCCACCTGCATCCAAAAGCAAAATCAAGAAGAACCCAGTAGACAAGTCGGTTCAGCAGGAGGTAGCCGAAACAGTGCCACAAAAATATGCATAGGTTAAACACAATCCCATCACAATGGACGAAGCCACACTAAGTGTAAAGTCACTCGAAAGGGAATTTGAAGTTCCTCAGACCTACAAAGCCACAATGTATTCAGAAAAAGCGATTGAGTAGAAACACGCCTGCATTGATGAATTAGAATCAATAAAAATTCTGCGTATGTATGAACTCGTAGACACACCACTAGGGAGAAAATAAATTGACACGCGCTGGGTTTTCCGCGTCAATGAAGACGAGGAAGGAAACTTAATCAAATACGAGGCCCTATGGGTAGACAAGGGATTCACGCAAACGAACGGTGTGGATTATTATCTAATCCATGCACCTGTATCCAGACTATCCACCTTAAGGGTGCTCTTGTCACTGGCCGTCAAGTTGAACCTTGAAATTAATCAAATGGATGTCCGAACAACATTCCTCAATGCTGTGCTAGATGATGTAGTATACTTCAAGCCGCCGCCAGGATTCGAGGGTCTGGTACTAAAGGGTAAATGCATAGGATTATTGAAGGCCCTCTACGGTTTGAAACAAGCATCAAGGGTCTGGATCCAACTTCTGGATAAATTTCTAATGGAAAGTGCTAGCATGCATCCTACGAATGCAGACAAGTGTCTATATACGAGATAAAATAATGATAATTTGGAGCTGTAAATTTTAATATATGTGGACGATATCCTCATAATGGCTGCTGATGCTCATACACTTTTGAAATCAAAGGAAGTTTCAAATGCTCGCTTCAAAATGACGGACATGGTATCCGTACGTTGGTTTTGGGGGATGAATGTAGTGCATAAACAAGAAGGGATTTACGTGCCACAAACATTATATATTAATGAGATTCTTGAACGTTTCAATGTACAGGATTAAAATGTGAATTCGGTACCTTTGTTAAAGGACGAAAATTTCAAACAGTTACTATTTCCGGAAGACGGAGATCTGAAGATGCCCCTATCGCGAATTAGTTGGATGTCTGCTCTACCTGAGTGTTTGCACTCGCCCTGGTATCGCTATGGAATTGTCAGAACTCTCGCGTTTTGTATTCGATCCTCTCGAAAGTCATTTGAATCTACTCTAAGAGGTGGTAATGTACCTGAAGGGGACAAAGGAACTCGGGCTCTTCTATGCTATGGACAACAAGGAATCGATGTTTCACGTTTATGTCGATGCCCCATGGGCTGACGACATCGAAACGGGACATTCGACCATCGGCACACTGGCTTATATTTGAAGGCACCTGATTGACTGGACATCGAAACCCCAAACAATCATTGCACATAGCACGGCGGAGGATGATTACATAGCCGCCGATTCTGCTACGCGTATCATTATTGGGTTCAAAACTTTATTGCGGGAAATGGGGGATGCACAAAAGGATGCAACTACCGTGCTCGAGGATAACCGTTTGTTTTTATTGTTGGATCGTGACGAGGGCCGGTTCCTCACGTCCAATCATATCTTACTAAGATATCATTACCTTAATGAAAAGGTGCTTAGTAAGTAGATCGCCCTGTAACACATTCCCACGGAGAAGCGGTTAGCGGACTTGCTGAAAAAGCTGCTAACTCTAATATGATTCAAAAAGTTGATCGCAAGTGTTGTGCGCCTGCTCCTGACCGCCCGTTATTTATCTATTTTTATTGTTATTTATAATAATAAGGTTAATCGTTAGTTCTTGCTAAATACCGCTCTCCTTCCCATTGCTAATTA
>JAULBU010039540.1:0-14742 GCA_032358235.1 Odonthalia washingtoniensis | reverse complement strand
TCTGACTCCGTGTGGAGGTTGTGTCATTACCACGTGCTTTCCGACGGTGATATGGTGAATAAATGTGGACACAAAACCAAGTTCCGAGTGGTGGATGTGTCGATTAGATTAACATTCGTGTGTCACTTAAACACACTGAGAAACCGCAATCCGAGTAAGAATGTACACGGGACTGGAAAAACGATGAGACACATATCACAGGAATCATGCGAACAGTACACATTCTATATTTGCATATAATCAACACAGTATAGTACAAACGGAATGGCATATTTATCCTACACGCACACAGTACTTAATTTAGGAAATTACACTTTGTGGTCCTTGAGCGATCGTTCATCACGCCAATAATTTCTTAGCCTGATGATTTAGCTGTTCAATCAACAACGGTCCCTTCTTTAGTTGGAAGTCAACTACCACCAAATTCACCTAATAAACCATCCCAACAACCAACATCACCGATATCTGAAAAATTAAATTCAATTTCAACCGTACCGTTGCTGACAACCACCCAATATGGAATTGTTGATGGACAACTTTTTTCTGACTTATCAACTGCGAAACAACATATCATAAATAACGCTCTATCTCGAAACAGGAGCGTAATCATTGTCTGTAATTAAAGGAGCGGATCAACAATAGGGTATGCATGCACATCTTCGTATGAGGTAAGAAATAAGATTCAAATAGAAAAGAAGGGTGAGGTTTGCCCTTTTTTGTTCGTCTTCGACGCCAAGACAGATTATCAAATGAAAAAAATAATAGCAATACATGGCATGAATTCAAAGGTGGATTTTACGAACATATAAATTGCAGTGGTACTCCGAAGCCACTTTCAAAAGAACTCGATCTTACTGCTGTGATGCGGAGTCAACTAAAATAAAATCGACATACTGCCGCCACAGCAATGAAACAAGCGGTAAAATCGCAGCTTGGAGTAACTGTTCTAGCACATACAGTTTACCGCGCTCGTTATATTATCAATAATGAACGAGATTCCATATTTCTGACATACATTCAAAAAATTCCAAATTACCTCATGGAATTTGGCAATAAAGATCCTGGATCATATACATCTACAATTATCGATTCTTCATCGATTCTTCAATATACATTTGTTTCAACTGCTCCTATTTTAAAAGTTCTTGAAACAGTATTACCGTGTTCTTCAGTAGATGCTGCTCATTTAAAGAACAGGTTATACCGTGGCCAGCTATTTTTGCGATCTTGTATTGACTCGAATAATAATATTATTCCAGCCGCGTTTGGTATGTGCATGACAGAAAGTGAAGATAGTTGGTCATATTTTTTTAACGAGGAGAATAAATCTTCTTCTCTTCTTTGTCATCAAACAAAATTCCCTGATAGGCTAAAGGAATTGCGGCTGCTTTTAGAAATAAATACAGTGATAAACATCATGTGGCATGTGCACTTCATATTCTAAAGAATGCAAAATCAGCAACTGGGAACAGTTTCGGTCAATCTGATTGTCTTGTTTGGGAACTTCAGGCGTCATATACAGCATTAGAATTTAATAATAATTTAGAAGAGTTGAAGAAGTTTACTTTGGCGGGGGCAGAATATTTGATTGCTATTGATCATACAATTTGGAGAGTTCATTGTTGGAATGAAAAAAATATTTTATGCTGTGCTCGGCGAACCAGTCAGACAGATGAGTCTGAAAATGCTCGTCTTCTTCCGCAAGAGAAGGAGATCCGTTGAATGCGGTCGATAAAATTATTAAATTACAAAATGACTTAATTGAGAAGGGAAAACAACAAGCCAAAAAATGAAGGAAGCGGGAACGTTTTATACAACTTTTGCATCAAATTTATATGAGAAATCGTTAAAAAGGACAGACTCCTATAATGTTATCGCTCAGGGGGATTCAGAGGCTGTTTTCGTAAAAGGGACAGGATCAATTCAAAACAAGAGAAGGCTTGTCGATATACTGAACAAAACTTGTTCTTGTTTTCTGCGGCAACAAAGGGGAATCCCATGTGTACATGCAATTGTTGCAGCACGCGCTTTGAACCGGTTGGATAACATGGATTGGTACGAAACTGCGTGCTGGGAAATATATAGAGTAGAAACATTTTATAATTCGTATTGGCAAGCACCCACTTTGCACTAATTGATGTAGAGAACGTACAGATATTCGAAGGTATCAAGCCCGCATCGAATCCCGATCGCAGGGGGCGACCTAAAAAGAGAAGAATTGCATTGCGCGGTGAACAAAGAAGCAACAAAGAAGTCTATGGATGTGTGGGAGATGGGCACAATCGCTCATCTTGTTGTTCTTCTCAACCACTTTAAAGCGTACTACATTTTGCAAAAAGGAACGTACCACACTTTTCAAACGTAGATTTTTGCAGTTTAAAAAAATCGTAACCCATTTTGCGGCACATGTTCTGATTTGTACCACAAAGTATACTCTCCTCGTACTTAATTAGAACGGTGTTAGTTAGTTAGTAGAGACTACTGACACTGGAATTATATTTCACGTGTAGTGTGATATGACAATGTATCAGATGTAGTATACATACGGGACCTGGAAGAGGACGGAGCCAATGTAGATAAACACCAATTAATAAAAACCACCAACCCCCAAAACGTGCATATTTCAGTAGCAACAGGCAAATTACAGACAACGGCATCAAAAAGATAAGCTGGAATTCTAGATGTGATGCACGTCAGAGGTTTGTCAACAAACTTCGCGACGACTACTGATCCGATCGCGAAACCAGGGCTGGAAAAAAACGTGCTACTGGAGCACTGGATTCATTAAATTTCCGCACCCCTGCTTCTATTAGACGAATTAAATAATCGAATAAGAGTCGTAGGAGCTACCAGGAAATTATGACGCAAATGTAGCGAGTAGTCAGGATACATATGTCAAGGATGAGAATCTAGGAATTATGGCGAAAGAGATGGAGAAGGGAGCACATATCGTGGTAAAGGAAATATAAAAGGGGATAAATAATGATAACCCAGTGAGAATATTAGATGTCGCTATTAGTTCACTTTGGCCATCTGCAGTTATAACCTTTTGATACTATCAAAAGAATATGGCGGCAAAATAGAAACAAAGGCGGCACTGATATAACTAAAACCATAAACAGATCGAGACGACCAGACGCACACCTGCTCGAAAATTAGGAATAAATGAACCACGTCTGCAACTTCAAAATTCTATTTAGCCCAAAATAGGGTTAGATTATTGAGACCAAAATTTGTCAAAAAAAAATTTTTTTTGACTTTTATTGGGGGCTAGTTTGGGATTTATAGGGAGCATATAGAATGGCATTTAGAAATACGTTCTCCAAATTATTAAAAAAATAGTAACAAATTTCAATATACTGAGTCCATTTTCCAAAACATATTGTTGGTAATGTCATTATTCTTAGAATGGCGTTCCATTGTTTTGGATGGTAATGCACTTTATTTTGCTGCGATTACAAATGTAATTAGATAAACTATCCGAAATATGTAATTTGTTTTTATTTGTTTTTGGAAACATATTGGATAAAACCAACAGATTTTGCCAAACTGTTCAATAAATTTTGATGAGGAGTCAACTTCAAGTTGATGGTCAAACCATCAATTATGAAAATTTGGAATCTTTTCAATTTATTTTGGACAAAATCATATTGAAATTGTTCAGGTTGATTCCAATATTATAATAATGGTATCCAATGTACATGGAAGTGATTCAAGCATGTTTGAATGAAAACTTTTTATCTTGATAAATGCATACGAAAAATATTTAAATGTACAGCAATTTGTTTTTTGAAAAGTGGATGGAAAAATAGTGATGTAAAGTTACTGTAATGAAAACCTCCTTGCATTACATTTTTTACAGTATGAGAGAGTATGTGTCATCAGTTTGCACGTTTCGAACAAGAGTTGAAAAGGAAAGAGTACTGATTCTGCATGGAGAATCAGTTATGTCATACTGGTATTACCTATATTTTCTGCCTATTTAACTAGTATTCGTTATCGATCTACTTCACAATTCTTCTGCAATCATCCATCATCACCACATCCATCACCACGTCATTATAATAATGTAACTTTGAAGCTCAATTAGAAGTCTCCCCCACGTGACGTGGCGGAGACTTCTAATTGAGCTTCAAAGTTACATTATTATAAAAAGAAGCATCATCATCAACAGGTGACAGGGTGTTACGTTTTGGTGTTGATGTTTCTTTTTATTTGTCTGCGTTGTTTCCATGGGATGTGTCACTTGTTCTAGAACCCTCATCTTCTCCCTTTTTGACCGCAATATCGTCCAATCCACGCCATCAGGAAAGTTGAGGACCGCTTCAAGTTCCCCACGGCGGCAGGAGAGATTTAAAGTAGTGGGTAGATCTGTAAAACTACTGGTTCATTTGTCGAACAATGTGGCCTTCGCCAGAAACGCTCTCTTCACGGATGCTAGAATGTTGGGGATGAGGAGCAGTATGTGATGGTAAGGTTCCAGTGATGAGGTTCTTCAACGTTGTACACAATAGCAGAAATATAAACGAGTTGAAACTTACGGTTGACCTCCTTGCAGTGCAATACTTTCTCAAATTTGAGCGGATTCAACATGTCGAATTCTTTTGGGACTCACGCATGGAAATTCATTCTATCGGTAATCGCACGTACTGGTCACCACTAATACTGGCAATTTTTAAAAACCTTCATCGATTATGCGTGGAGCACTGTCTTTCCGTTTCAACACGTCATCCCCCTTCATTTCTGTATTTTTGGGCGGACAAGCTATCACGTCATCACAACCCGCACTGCTGCGATCTTCCAACGTAAGCATATAGTTGATAATTGATGATGGTGGTGATGATGGTTTTGATCGTGATCTTTGCTGCGATAGATAGTGCATTGATGATTGAAATGGACTTTGAATTTGACTTGCTCCTGATCTACAAAAAGGCACGAGAATGAAAAAAGGGGTAGCAATGAGACTAAGAGTTTTGTCGAAAAGGGTCGCAAGTACAATGAATCATCATGAACGTGTAAAATAAATTCTTTACTTTTCATCACTGTACATTCAATGTAAGAATCTTACATTACATCTGATGTGATTTAAGCTTACACGTGGACTACATGTGTTAGTAAAACCGAGGTTATCTATAATAGTGTTTACTACGTTAAATTTCAGAAAATATAAGGGGTAAACTACATGTGTTACTAAAACTGACTGAGGTCATTTACCATGGTGTTACTACCGATTCAGACAATAATAAGAGGTAAACTGGAAAAACCGGCACTCACACATTGTGGTGATACAATCCGTCTGATCAATACTACAGACTCCTTTCAAACTGAACGGCTATTTCATACTTCTGAGTCGGAGGTAAACTGGAAAAACTACTGAATGTGGCGATACAATCTCTCTGATCAATACTACAGACTCCTTTCAAAATCAACGGCTATGTCATACTTCTGAGTCGGAACAGGCTGTTATATTTTTTTACGTTTAAAAAGGAAGGATTCAGGAATCTGAACGACTATCATCTTCTCTTGGGTGACCGGAATCTCAGTTCACATCTCACTTCATATCAATCACCAGACTTCTTTCGGTTTAACTTCTGAATTTAAACCATTGCGTATTGTTATTCTACCTGGGTACACCATCTTATCAGAACTACACGGCTGTTTCAACAATCCTCTCTCACTGCACTGGCGTGTGAACCCTTAGTTAATCTGCATCTAAATAATCTGGGTAATCTGCATCTCTCCAGCATTTTCTTATTTTTCTTTCCTCTATTCAAACCACTTCATCTTCTATTCCTTCCAAACGTATAATCACATCACCATTCCACAACATTTTCAACCTTTATTACTTGTTTAAATATTATCAATTTGGAGATTCACCACAAAGACGCACCAAGGAGAAAGGTCAGGAAAAATAGAAATTACGGTGATGGCGATGATGATGACTTGTCTGTCCATGTTAATGTAATAACTGATTTCCCGCGTGGAATGAGACGCCCCAATCGTGATTCATCTCTGTCACGACTACAAAGGCGAAACAGGAGGAAAGGACAAGAAAGTAGGAACGATGAAAATGATAATAGTGAAGATGATTTACCTGTTCCTGTTGAAGATGGAATTAAGCTTAGTCCGCGTCGGATGAGTTCCGTAGGAAAAGAAACTGGGGTTGTAAATAGTATTGTCACCATACCAATTGAAAAGTATATCGATATGAAAGCTGATTGTGAATACTACAAAATAATTGCCTCGAAACTCATGCGAAGTCTAAAGCTATACCAAGAGAACATAAGTATTTTGAAACAGGACAATGAAAAGCTAAGAATATATGCTAAGTTTGTGGAAACCATTACAACTATGAACGAAAAAACATGTAGTAAGGGTAAAAGAACTTTGAAGGGAAACAAGTAAAATCCTGGAATGGACATGGCTAAGAAGATGTTACCAAGTAAATTATCCAAATATATCAAGAACCCTTTTCGATAGAATATCTTTTACGCACATCAGTATGTTTCCGAGGTTGTTTCTTCACCATTTTCGGATATGAAATCAAATGAAGGTTGGGAACCTAATATAACAAATGATGAGGCAGCCGATGTAAAGGACAGAGACTGGAGATGGAGATGTACCGATGTTAGTGAGTTTGACAAGATGGTTGTGCGTGACGGTTCGTTTCATCCACTGGAAAGTCCCCTTATGGATTACATAAACAAAAGTAAGGGGCGTATTGAAGTTAAATCTCTGTATTATCCTCACTATCCAATGAAATAATCACAAGATGCGAAAATTTTTACTTCATCTGTTGATTCCATGTCTAATTTTATAGTACAATGTGCTATTCATTTCCTCCTCTCTCACTTTAAAATTGAGGAAGCACCATCTTTCAAAAATGAGGAGTCTATCTTTAAATTTTCTTCTGAGAGCTAAGTATGGATTAGAAGCTTTGAATCAGCTGATTCATGTTGTATAATTGGCCGAAAAGCGAAGGTGAAACAGTTGTGTTTTTCATGTCTTGGATATGGTGATATAGTTTCTCCTGCCAGTGACAAGATAGGGTATGATGAAGGTACTGATATGAAGGCTAAGTAATTTTCAGAAGCTTATAACAAGTTCCACCGCGTGCGTTCTAATTGTGACATAGATGCGACATTTTGTAGAACAAGCAACTTTTCAGACATTTGTTGGAACAGTTGTAATAAAGATTATAAGCTCAATGATGAAGTAGTTGATACATTGTTTCGAAATCAACAAGCACGAATTTCATTCCGGGCGTTTAGAAAAACAAATAGAAAACATAATGGAGGTGCCACAATAATGTCAATTATAAGAATGGACACGATCATGACATCAATTGTCGACTCATTTAAACCTGTATCCGAGGAATATGAAGGACGTAATGTACCAAGTGATAAGTATGACAATGTAGAAGAAATAATTCCAGCAAGTCCATCATCAAAATCAACTCTGTCTTCATCTTCACTTGCAATTAAATTGAAATCGAAGGTTGGTACAATTCCTTCAGATGCCGAAAAGAGTCTGAAACAACTTATGCCTATAGAAGCCTCAATTGTATTGAATGATGCAAAGGAAGGAATAAAGAATTTTATAGAAAATAAAATGAATAATAAAATCGAAGAGTATCAAGTTGGTTCACAGATAGATAGACTACAAAACGATTATCGAAAATACACTTTGGCTTTCAAACATCATATTAACAACAGGTATCACTTAAGTGTTGATGCTAATACCTTTTCTAAATGTATATGTTCATGGTACGGTGTAGTATTAGACTGTTATATTATTCAATCACCTTCTTTGGACACACCATTCAAGTATTTTAGATAAGAGGATCCGATTGATGTATTGAATGAAATCTATTAGGAAGAAGAAGTACATCCAGATGTAGATAATTGTTTGGACGTAATGATTGATTTATCATCTGGTGATGATGAGAAAGAAAATAATATAGACAGACGAGGAAAAGTAACTACAAAGTCGACCGAACTAGATTTGAATGAGATTTTAGAAGAAGATTTAGACACATCGGATGAAAGGAATAGGGTTGAAACGACTGGTAGTTTCAGAGGAAAAAAGGACGTGAAAGGACGTGAAAATCGAAAATGTTGTGAAAAAGCGGGAGAATTTAAAAAGAAACGAACATTGAAAGAACTGTTGAAGAATATGATCATGTGAATGAACGAATACTTCAAAGACGAAGTAATAGAAAAAGGATTTCTTGATCAAAGGTCGTGGTAAATCGGATTGAAGAATCCAAATAACTATACTATTACTGAATCATGTCATCCTCTTGTTTATTTTCATAGAATTGGTCACGTGGTTTATAAAATAGATTGACATAGAAAATATTTGCTGCCCATCCAGTCTCAAGATTTCTCAGCTTATCATATTCAATCTTTCTCTTCACTTCGTTTTAAATGACATTCATTTCCGTATCTGTGGGGACTAAGTTCACTTTTACTCTAATAAGGTCTATAAGTACGAGACCAAAAACCTCTGCGGGACGCGTTTTTCCTGGTTCTCCTTCTGGTCTTTGCTACTGCAGCCTTATACAGTTCCACACTGCATCTACTTCGTCAACATGTATATTTTTTGATGGTACCATTTAGAAAAATTGTATGAAGCATAGTTCATCATCCATTGGTCTTCCAGAATCATCAGAGTTGTTTTAGGGTGATACTTACATGATCCATGACTCCGAATACGTATAAAAGACAACAATTTTGATAACCGTATTCTCATATATCCATCTGGAACAGGTATATCATCATCAACTTCAGCCTCAAGCATTACACAATCCAGACGAGGACCTTTCGACCGATAAAATTTCTTCTTCGCAACCACTCTTTGAGACATTCGTAATGTTGATTTTGGAATGAATACTTCATTCGAACCACTATCCATCCCATTCAGAAATGAAACCTTCTATCCAGATACGAATGCAGAACTCGGAAAAACCATTTTGACTATCCTGGATTCTGTTAAACTATATCCTTTATCGACCAAACGTTCTCGAAGAAGTTTGATTAGAATTAGCACTCTTTCTTCTTCCAAAACATACCCCAAATCGAACGAGTATGTTTTTAATGTATTTTTTCTGGTCAGTACATTATGTTCATATAAATTTCACGGTACAATATCTCTAAATCATACATAGTTATAGAAACCCCACTTTTAACTAAGAAGGCACCATCCCTACGAACGGCATTTACCCTACTTGGATTCGGGTTAATAATTACATTATTTTCTCCTCGTCTGGAATTTGTATGGATAGATTTATTGTACACAATTGAACATTTTAAAATTCGTTCCTCTTTTCTTCTCATTGTTTCAGACATCGCACTACCAGTTCTTTTTGACTTTTTTCATAGTCCGCCTTCACCCATTTGTGTGTCGTCTCATACAAACAACCACTCATATACAAATCCCACATGTCCTTCTGAAATCAATGCATAAATGATATAATAATTGCCACTTCAATGTGCTCATACTAGATTTTTGGTAACGTTCAAATACAATCCTACCAATAGTTTTAAATTCTTGTATACTTCTATCTATCCTTGTCAAATCTTCATCACTCCACCCAGGGCGTGCGTCCACGGCAGTTTATATCGTTCAGAATATTAACATAGGAAGTAAATACAGTTGTCACGGCGCTTTGGTCGTTTCCCAGAAACACTGGTCAATTATTGCACCCAGGAAAGGAGAAACGTCATCGATTCTGTCGAAGTGGGATGCTTCTAACTTACCTAGGATGCCACTGTCAGTAAAAAGCCCTGACAGGTTTTCATTGATGATTCCCTTTGAGAAGTCCACATGTAGGTTGTACCCAATAGAAATGTTTTCAACATTAGGAAGAAAACCGTTAAGAAGCCGCAGTACTAACTTACGGATTGTCTTAAATGACCTCTTATCACCATTTGCATTTCTAATTGCAGTAGAAAATCTTTTTTCGTCATTTAACATGATACTTGCGGTTTCTTTGATCATTATGGAAACGCCAAGTGACAAATTATGCATTGGCTCAAATGTGAAAATTGAATATAAGTCAATGGCCGGATGGATACAAATCAACGGAAAAGTGGAGAGAAAGGGTGGAATTGTTAACATAGATAGGGAATGAAAGTTATCTAAAACAGCTGTGTCGCCTAGGTGTAGACGACGCAGAATCTGATTGGTTCTTCGTATAGTCCGTTCACACGTAGTAGTGAATGAGCCAAGTTCGTTTCGTCGAACATCACAGCGAAGACAAGGGGATAACTGTATATTGTTTCGCTTGACACTGGCCATATCTTCTGCTTCTGGTAGATCAGCTATGTAAGAAGAAATAAAAATGGGTGCTCTTAAGATAACTCTTTCTTTTATCTGACAAACTAAACCCTCTACAGCTATGTTAGTAATAGAACTTAAAGAGAATTCAACGCTCTGATGAAGGGATTCCAACATATCTAGACATTTGATTGATTTACCTGATGTGTATTGCTCACCAAATGTTCCAGAGTAGGTCACTTCGTTCTCATCAGTATTGTAATATCTAACGGGAAGATATGCAAGAACATTTTTCTTTTCAACAATTTGATTTCGGACCGCAGATTCCTTGAAACTTAAAAGGTTCAAATGAATAAGATAAAAACTTAATATGACGTATTCGAAGATGTCACTGACTTATCACTGTAAAATTGTAAAAGTGCAACCAAATGATTCTTCTCCGTGTTTTTCATTCGTTCGCCAATAAACATTTTCATCCTTGCTCTCCTTGATTACATCTCTCACCAGTTCGGCAGCCTTTCCTAGATCCTAATTCACGGGATGACTCCTAACATTACTTTTAAACGGTTGTAAAATAATATCCCCATAGTTAGTTGAAAGTATCTGCCGTTTAAAAGTTTCCACTGGATCACGTATATATACTTCAAAACTAACACCCTCCTTTGTCTGTATTTTAGATTGTTTGAAGCCATCCCTTTCAAGATCATTTGAAAACAACTCCCGTCTATGTGTCATGATGTCCTCCACACAATGAAAGGTTGTAAAAATGCACCAATAAAATTTGAATTGCATTTTAAAACAGACATAAATTCATTACAAACCATTTCACGGGAACCCATCCAAACTTTCATGAATGCTGTATATAAATTTTCTGTGGCTGCATCTGACTCATTAGGAGTGAAATTGTGTTCCACCTCATGGTTCGTAGCATCCGCAAACAGTTCTACATGTAGTTTACTTCCGAAAGTATCACCTTCACATGTATTTGTTTCAAATTCTAGAAATTCTTGAAGTTGATTGGTAGTTACCCTATCCACTGCCAATCAAGTAGCACCGGTAAGACCAATGATACTCTTAGGGATACCCATACATCTCCGTCGAATTGTCCCAGATCTTGGAAGAATGTTCCGACAGAGACGACGGGGGTTCTCACGAGAGTTGTGACATGACAAAGCGTGAAGACTTTTACCGCTACAATCACATGACGGAAAATCACACCTGAACGATTTATCCATCACAATTGGCTCGTAAATAGAAGGAAATTATTCTTACCAGAACGTTTAAAATTGAACTTATAAAAATATTGAAAATTCAATTATGTATCTGTTATGCGTACCTCTTAAAGCTAAAATCAGTTTATATTTTTCTCGTCGACGGCGCCAACTTTCAAATAAAAAATAATGCATTTTCAAAATTCGACCGCGCCAACTTTTAAATTAAAAATTATGCCTCTCCAAAATGCTTCGAAAACAAATTGGAAAAATGAGAAAAACAAAATTGTTAACAGTCACACTTTTCAAAGAGCTGAAGGGATAAATTCAGCCCAGTTCAAGTTGGCAATGTTTCTCCTTCCAGGTCTTTTCGGATGTCTACTATATTGCATAGAATTGGCCAGTTACAAAAAAAATTGAAACAAAAAAAATTGCTTTTTGCTTCAACATACCATCTGGAAATTTAGTACAACTTGTTGAACTAGTCGTTGGTAAACTCATCGACAGCGCAAGGTTTTATAGGAAAATTATTTCCATTTTCAGAAAGTTTAGACAACAAATTGGAAAAATTTGAAAACCCAAAAAATAGTTGTTCACTTTATTTAGCTTTCAGGCTATTTAGAGATGGTTATCATTTATTGTGAGGTATTGACCGCTGTCAAAATAAATTGGAACAGAAAAAATTACATTTGGGCGTTTCAATTTTTTTCAATTTTTTTGGGCATATTCGACTATGTTGTTGATGGGGACGATAAGTATTTGCTCCTCATGCATGATGTCTGACTTTGTTGGTTCGTCTGACTCCGTGTGGAGGTTTTGTTGTTCCCGCGTGCTTTATGACGGTGATATCGTGAATACATGTGGACACAAAACCAAGTTCTGAATGGTGGGTGTGTCGATTAGATTAACATTCGTGTGTCACTTAAACACACTAAGAAACGGCAATCCGGGTAAGAATGTACACGGGACGGGAAAAAACGATGAGACACATATCAAAAGAAACATTCGAACAGTACACATTCTATATTTCCATATAATCAACACAGAATAGTACAAACGGAATGGCATATTTATCTTACACGCACACAGTACTTAATTAGAACGGTGTTGGTTAGTTAGTAGAGACTACTGACACTGGAATTATATTTCACGTGTAGTGTGATATGACAATGTATCAGATGTAGTATACATACGGGACCTGGAAGAGGACGGAGCCAATGTAGATAAACACCAATTAATAAAAACCACCAACCCCCAAAACGTGCATATTGCAGTAGCAACAGGCAAATTACAGACAACGGCATCAAAAAGAACATACAAGCTGGAATTCTAGATGTGATGCACGTCAAAGGTTTGTCAACAAACTTCGCGACGACTACTGATCCGATCGCGAAACCAGGGCTGGAAAAAAACGTGCTACTAGAGCACTGGATTCATTAAATTTCCGCACCACTGCTTCTATTAGACGAATTAAATAATCGTATAATAATCGTAGGAGCTACTAGGAAATTATGACGCAAATGTAGCGGGTAATGAGGATAAATATGTCAAGGATGAGAATCTAGTAATCAAGGCGTAAAAGAAGGAGAATGGATCACATATCGTGGTAAAGGAAATATAAAAGGGGATAAATAATGATAACCCAGTGAGAATATTAGAGATCGCGAGTAGTTCACTTTAGCCATCGGCAGTTACAAATTTTTGATTCTATCAAAAGAATATGGCGGCAAAAGAGAAACAAAGGCAGTACTGATATAACTAAAACCATAAACATATCGAGACGGTCAGACGCACATCTGCTCTCAAAGCAGGAATAACTGAACCACAGATAAAAGATACCCAACAAAGACTAAAACTGCAAGTAAAACTCAATCCTCCATCAAGTACGATAACAACATCGAGTTCATCAAACCAAGAGAAGAGATCAGAAACCGTGATTTCAATGTCAGGTCCATACCAGACCCCCAAGATGAAACCAGAAGACGAAAAGAGTAACCCAAACTCATGGAGCCCAATGACATAGGAACAGATAACAGGAAAATAAGAATTCTCGGACTTCAACAGCAAACAGACGATCCTTGGCCTCCTCTCAACCGCATTCGAATTACAAAAGTCAGCGTACATAATCGCAACAAAATAGTACACCTGCAAGATGCTTGACACATAACACATGACTAATATGAAAGGATAACGATTATGGCTTGACATACGTACGGCTTCCCGACCATCTACCATAAAATTAGGGTCACAACAGGTCATCACGTTATGGACCGACTAACGTATTGAAAGAGACATCCACATTGACGAGAGTGGAAATAAAAGTCGTGCGAAGTCCATAATTGATCTCCTTTACAGACCAAGACACATAGAACCTGAGAGGAGGTATGGTATCACACGTACTGCCAATAATGAAGTCAGAAAACAAGAGAAACAGAAGAGAGAATCATCAAACATAAAATATGAAGGACTACGTAAGGAAACGGAAGAATAAAATCAACATTTCGACGAAGATCAAGATGAGCAAATTACCTTCCCAACCATCATCCCAGCCACTGAAATTACGAGCCCTTATGGTAACCCAGACGATGAGGAGCCCAAGATGCAAACACAAACATACCATTTAGATAAATAATAACAAATGATAACGAAACATCAAACTCATATAGTACTAACAACAAACAAAGTTACGGAGTCCATTATAATGAAAGACATAATAAAGGATTGGGTTTGAATGGGTTGGTCAAAGCGTTTGACGAAGACAACAAGTTTGCTCGAAAATATGATGAAGATTTAGAAAAGACTTTCTGGTTATTCAATACTACTTTGAGCATCGAGATGATAGATAAATCATATACGATACTTATCTAACGGAGGAAATAGTATTCATTTGATATGTTTAATTAAACAAGGTAGACAAAAATTTGATATCAAGAATACTTGCTTGACAAGGTCAGATTTGCACTTACAGAACTAGGTCATATTCACTTAGATAGTTATGGTTAGAAATACAGTATGAAATATATACGTGTAGATTAATTTAAAAAATTAGAAGGAAGTCCGACGTATATCACAGCTGTCAAACTCGAATGACATTCTAGAATGAAAGATATGAAAGAGAGGATGATCCGAGCTGGAAAGGAGGAGGAAAGAAAGGTACCGAATTAACAAAAACCAACACCATCGCCTACATAACGAAGGGCCCGAAGCTGTTGCGAACCTTCTCCCCCACGAAGGGCAGATCAGACAAAGA
>JAULBU010039529.1:0-14747 GCA_032358235.1 Odonthalia washingtoniensis | reverse complement strand
GAAATATTTGATAAATAAACGTTGATGAAACTGATAGATGATTTTTACTCATGGTTAATTGCAGTTCGAAGTTCATTTCAAGGATACACTTTCGGGATAGAGACTATGAAAGGCAAACAATATTAAAAATGACATTTCTTCACAATCTAGACGAATTCATGAATCATCTGCAGATGTACATTGAAAAATTGATTTTGTTGAAAAAGTTTAATAAATTTTGAAATTGATTTATATTTAAAATATAAAATTATTCATTTCTGCTCAAATTTTAAAATTTTAAAACTATTCTCACCAATCAGCAGAACACAGCTATTGAACGGTCATGGGACCAAAAGCTACTGTTTTGAATTCCTTGGATTCTTCGTCAGGGACGCTGGAGGCGAGTGCCGAAGATTCTTCCTCTTTACAGGAAGGGATTAATCAAATTGTTCGTTCATTTTATTCATTCTTGCATCATCTCATTTCAAGACTTGCTCAGTATATAGTGTCAAAGTCGTCATAACAGCAATTCATTCTAAGGTTTGATGGAATAGCTGCCAAGGCTGAAATATCTTCAGACATCGTTAAAGCTATCCATTCAGCTACTTGAACAGTCATCACATGTAGTTCTTGAATCAGGCCAGTTCGTTAAAAGCACGCATAGTTAGTACCTGATGATGTCCCACTTCCACCTTTGTCTCGTAACGGTGGTGGTCCCTCTTCCACTTCGCCCAAACTATTTTCCATCATTCCTGGACAAAGTGATGCCAGGAGTCATCAGAGGAAACAGTAAACCAAACCATAAACACAAACATCATTTTCACGTACGCATGCCGCCCAGTTAAGCATAATATCTCACATTTACATTATTTAATTGAGGTTTCTTCTAAAGACGTCAAGATATTTTATTCAAAACGTATACTAAATCAAAAGAAAATTTTATCACAAGGTCTTGAATTGAAAGTCTTGAATTTTTGAACTAGTCCACAGCATTGTTTGATTCAATAGAACGTAAAATTATAGTAAGGAAGCGCGTAATGGATTTCCAATCACCTTTGATTACCGGGATGGTAAATTAGATGAGATGATGGCGCGTGACTATAAAGTCGTCATTTCTGTCGTCACCTGGTATAAAAGAAGACTGGGTCGGCTATCCAGTAACATCTCCGTTCCATTGCGCTATGTTGGTGGTTGGGGGCATTGGGTGAGGAAGGTGGATTAGAAGGGAGATGTCACATGGGAAAATAGGGGTGATGTATTTGAGAGGCGGTAGTGGGTCTAATATTGAATTTAATGATGGAATTGGGAATGCTCCAAGAGTTTGTATAGTTACGGATATGTCAGGCGCGTCTAGAAGAACCGCTAGTAATCCATCGCGTGGTACTTCGAGATCTAGGCCACGGACTTGGTCTGGTGGTGCAGGTATTTCTGGCAATAGAAATAATTACAGTCATAGTAGTCCTAAATCTTGACGAGATGATGATGAATTTGCGTTAGGTGCAGAGTTGGATCGTAATCAATTCGTGGATTTGTCTGGTAATAATCGTAGTCGTGTGATGAAGGAGATCGTATTCGAGGTAGTCGCAATGATGCAGGTGGCCAAGAGGACACTGATTTGAATTTGGATCGTCATTGAGCTGGATCGTAATCGATTCATATATTCTCCTGTTAATATTCGTCGTCTTGTTCGTCGTCATGTGATGGAGGAGATGGTAGTCGACGTAGTCGCACTGATCTAAGTAACCAAGATTACACCTATTTGGATCGTAATTATGCTGGTGAGTTATTGGATGGTGATTACACGTATACATATGTACAAATTTGTCCCCAAAATGAGAGGTCAGACCATTCTCTCCCTTGAGCGGATATGACAGGGACAGGACAGGACAGGACGGCGGGTCTTATTTCCTGGGGAACAGGGTAGGATACCCTCCGCATCAGAAACCCATGTGGGTGGCGACGTACAGCTACATTTTTTGACTCCAGGCACCATTTATTCCTCTGTATTATGGTGATAGTAACATCAGTTTGGGGATAAAACAAAATCCTTTTCACGATGTGGCGAATAAGCCGACACCGTGGGGGAGAAGTTTTTTTTTTAAAATTTCTTGATAATTTGTTTCAGTTAAAATACAAAAAGAATTCAAAAATTTATTAATAAATTTATTACATTATCGGATAGACAAATCAACTTAGAGCACATTTCAAACTTCTAGATATCTTTCAAAATTTGCCATTAAATGCTCCGTTACACGTTTTTTTCAGATGATAAAAAAATTAATAAAACGTTTTTTATATGTCCACCCCCGCATCTTTGCCAAAACTCCCTTCGTCACCACCACCTTTCACGACTGAATCATACATCTCGTCCACCTTTCTTGCATTCGGCCATCACCAACGCCATCGTCTAACGTCACGAAAAATAAATCCGATCAATGGTCATTCACATATATGCATAGGTGATGTAGATTTCGATAACCGTATGGTGAACCACTTCATCATTGAATTCAAAAGAAATTTTAACAAGGACATCTCCGGAATCCTCGATCCGTCCGTCGTCTACGTACCCGATGTGAACTTGCAAAACACCAATTGTCTGCGGCTACTCAAGCCTCTATTGAATGGATTCAATATTTGAAGGTGTTGCCTTATACTCATCAATCACTCGTTCAAAGTTCGAAGAGTTGTGTATATCGCGTTAATATCAAAATATCTCAACAGTGACTAGCAGGAAAAGGCAATCTACATCATCTGGAGCACTCATCGGTATCCTGGATTTCGGGTGGTGCTATCTGAAAAATTGGGAGATGATTATGGGATTGTGTTATTGAAGAATGTGGCTAATGGAACTAGGAATGGATGTTGTATTGAAGGATATTTGAAACTTGATTATCAAGGATCGATTACATTTATCAAAAAAAAGTTGAAAATGACTAGACACTATACACAATTATTTTTTACTGTTGTAGATCATTCGTTCAAAGATGGTACGTTTGATTGCTACATTTTGTTATTCCTATGGTTTCACATCACCTGAAGAAACGAAAAGAAGCACTTGATAAAGCATCTTCATCTAATCAAGATAATGAAAGCCAAAAGAAGGTGTACCTTCATCCGAAGATGGAGTAAATGATGGAGCTGATGGATTGCAAAGACAAGTTGTTCCTCAATTTGGAGCTATACTATAGCTCCAATTTTAGGAACAACTTCTCCTGGAACATTTGATGAACCACCCTGTTATAGTGCAACGGGGAGGTTTATCAAATGTTCCTGTAGTAAATGATGGTATTTATCAAGCTCCTGTAAGTGGTATTTTCACACCTCAAGACGACATATCTCTACATGAATCGGCTTCAAACATCCTGTCAGATACATCTAATTCATCTGGCTCTGCCGTACAAGATAAGGTATTGTATTCTCCACTGGTTCAGAGAATTGTGGATGAGATTCTGGACCAGTCGGATGATCTTTTTCGGTGTTTTGATGAACCATTGAGTTGATAATTACTTCGTCTCGTAACGGAACTCATAATGTATATGCCACAGGAACTTTGTAAACTTGGTAACTATCGAAAAGAACTTATCAAGTTTGGATGGGGGCATCTAAAACGTGAGGAATTATAGCAAAACACTGGCCATTTTTGTATGTGACCACGTGTTTTAAGATGTGTCATGCACCTGGGAGAATCATCTTCCCAGTCTATGTGGCTTTTCTTCGTTCTTGTGAATCTGATGGGTTCAGAAGGCTTTTGGAAGCCTGCTCTCCGTAAGCGTTTCGTTCACAATCCGATTGAACATCGCTTTCCGATATTTATTGGGTGTACCAAGAAGATTCTTATAGAGGAAGTTCATAACGCTGCCAACCTCATTCATACCCTGCTGTTGATCGTGCGGCACCATACTCTTTTCTATGTTGCAAGATCTTGGTTTGTACCAATCATAGTACAGATGTTGAATCGAATAGGAATGGCCCTAATTCTAGTTCGGAGAGCAGACAACTTTTCGTGGACCTCATTGTAGTCATTGTGAAGTGGGAGCACTATCGACGTCCTGAATCATGGAGTCAATCTTTGGAATCTGGAAGTCGAAAACAGCCGCGAAAATTTGTTGAATTTAGTAATCTTGGCGACCAGAATGGTGGTTCTGAGTTTCAGTCAAGGCAGTGGACTCTGTGATCATGAAAGACTACCAAAAATTAAAAAGAATGATGATGGAGTAGCCATTCCACCTTCTTCTAGTCAGGAACCATTGAAAGACAACAGTAATTTCGAACCTTTTTCTCATGTTGTTGATACGATCTTCTGATTCCTAGTTCAAGTCCCTTTCCGAGATACTTACAGAACAGAAGCTTCGTTTTATAAGAAGATTTATGACGCTGATTAAGAAGCCAGAAAAATTTGGCCAAAATGCAATGTGAACATGTCGTGTGTCAGGAAGAGTTATGTGATGGGAAAACTAACCTAGCTTAACATAATAACTTCGCTAATCATCAATCCATCTCTTCCGGGCTTTATGGAAACCACCAAAACCAGAAAACAAGCAAGAACTCGCACGCATAAAAATAAATGTTCCCCGACCAGCTGTTCTACTGATCTGTTTGAGTTTAATGACTGTTATGACAAAATATCAAAAGAAAAGATTTCTTGATAAAAATATCTCGGTAATCTGTTCCCATGAAACTAGCTCTGACGCTCACTGAATCCGACTCACAAAAATCCTCTCAGTGTATTTCTCTATTGAGAGAACTTCAGGCAGTTTTTCTTTTACAAGGTCGAACATAATTTAATCCAGACAACACTCCGGATGGTTCTTCTGGTTTGTCAAACTGGAATTCAGCTATTACTGAAGCGGTGCAAAAACAAACCAACCCAACTCTTTAGAAAGGATCCGCGCCCTCCCAAGAGTCACTGCCAAATGTGCAATCTGTATACTTGCACGTTCATGAGTCAATTTACAAGAATCTCTGTTCAGAAGAAGCTATGACAGTGTATTAAGGCCTAGTCACCCTATAAACAATCAAAATCGCCCGCCCCAAGAATTTATTCAGCATCAAGAGATTGCCGTGAAAGAATTCCAACGATTGAAAAAATGTTTCAATACTATTCCGGTAAATGTTTGCATTCCCCGTGCCGGAACCACCCACGGGGGCAGGAGGCAAAGGAGCATCAGAAAAGGATGGGGGCGGTTATGGTAGCGTTTTAGGAGTTTATTTGGGCATGGATCATCCACATTAGCACTCACCCGACCTTCACAGGAGTCATCACAGTGCAGTTGGTGACAAATGTGTGAATATTAATTTCGAAGTAAAAGAGATTAGACTGTCAATTTCTCTGATTGGTCCGAACATTGCAATTCTTGTATCTCCGCATGAAAAGGATATATAACAATTGATTGAATCTCTAATTCAATGCATCAGCCATGTTCCAATTCCTCTTTTACTAGAGATAGTCAATGTGGCTACGACATGGGTTTTCCGGACTCCTGTAAATTTCTCTGGTTGGTAGACACATTGCAAATCTTGTATCTCCGCACCGGAAGGCTTTATTACAATTGATAGAATCTCTAGTTGAACTCTGCAGTCATATTCTAATACTATTAGAACAGTTAGTACCTATTTCACTCGAGATAGTCAATGTGGCTGCTACATGGGTTTTCCGGACTCCCAGGGAAGATGAAAAGGCCGTTGGGCTCACTGAAGGCCAAGCTTATCATAGAGACCTGCCGTGATGAAGATGCGGAGAAATATTTAGAAATTGCATTGAATACTTCTTTTGATGTTGGAATCACCTGACTAACCTGGGGAATGCATTGTGACATAAAAGAAAAGTCACTAGCAGACGACAATGCTTTTATCAAGTATAATCTTCCATCGGAGGAAATTCTAACCGTGGAAGGCCCACAATATCAGAATTTAAAGTACGAGTTTTCATATCGAGGGGGTACAGTCAATTATTACATGCAAGCGTTTCAATTTTGGTCTCGAAGTTCTCGTCCAAATCTTTCCCGTGTCCTACGATGGATGATTGTTGACGTGAACACCCAACATGATGCATAATATTTCCTGGACCGGATCACTTATCATATAGATTGTAAAGATGGGGGTTCTAACAGAGCTGCCAAGGGGGGAAGTGAAGATTCAAAGAGTGTGCGAACTAACGAAGTGGACAAAACAGACAGTCATGATAATAGCGCGGAGCAGAACATGAAGGACACTATTGTCGTCTGTGTTTTCGGAACTGAATGCCTACATTCAATAGGCGTAGTTTTGGGGTGGATGTGCCATCTACTAGGCCATTCGAGTTTTGGGGATCCGTGTAGGTTACATACAGAAAACTGCAGAGTTTGCATGGTTACATATGGTAACTTAACGAAAAATCTACACAATTTGAAGATAAAATGTATGGGGAATTAACTGTGGCATACAGATACTTTATGTTTTAATGTATGACGCATAGTAATTTACTTACGGACGGCGGAGAATAAATGGCAGAGATAGTCCGGGCCAACATTCATTGCTTGAAAAATTACAGCAATGTATCATTGAAATTTTCTTCCAAACACAGGAGATTTTTTTCTATGTGATCTAGGCTCGTAACTACACATTGTGTATGAGACGTTGAATGAATATTTCATATAATACTGCGAAAAATGTAATTGGTAATGTAAGTGACATTTACTTTAAAAATCATGTGTTAAATGTTTGAGTGTATATACACTACATTAATGCATTCATATGCCGTACCCAATCGTCAATGGTTCACCCATTTTCCATTCATTTCATGAATGTGAAAGTGGATGGTTATTGAGATTTCTGATATATATATATATATATATATGTTATATGTAGGAATTATATGATGGCATATGGGAATGATATATATAATAATAGCAATATACATTGCAATACATGTATACTAATTATGGTATACACGATATTAATATTTTTATTATTTGTGATATCATGCGATATCAAATCGGACAATTTGATAAAAATATGAGAAAAGAAAAAAAAAGAAATGTAATAATAAAAAACGTGATAGAGATGGAGCTATGAAAAATTGTATGGAATAAGGAAAAGTGAAAGAAAGTAGAAAATATGCAGTAAGAAGAATGAGATCCTCCATTAGCAACGAACAAGAAACGCATCCAATAAGTATATATTATATTATCATTTCATATGATATATATGCATCGAAATTTTTCGGTTTCATATCCATCCGTTCACCGTGAACAGGTACAGCATATGGATATGCAAACATATAAAAATGACATTAATAAATATAAAGAATATAAAAAAAGTTAGTAATTTGAATAGAATAGATCATGAAATAGGAATTAGAGTATGAAACCATAAACGGAAGAGGAATGCAAACATACCTATTTACCTGAATCAGGGTAGTTGAAGAATAGAAGTAACCTGTAAATGAAAATCAGAAGAAGAAGTGAAGGTGAAGGACGGTTAAAAATTATGAATGGAGTTATACTAAAATGTTTGAATGAATTAATACATAATGAATACTTACCTGTGCTAAAATGTTGATGCATGTGATAAGTTTATCTCGATAAGAACGGACATGTACGAGTCGCTGTTGAATGTCCAAAATGAGTGCACTGTCATCGTGTTGGGATCATCGTTGCAAGTTGATCGGTTATAGTTGTGACTGGTTGATGGAAGTGTGCGTTGATGGGGGAAAATTAGGTAATGTAATTGTATGAAAACGGCACATAAATGGCTGATTAGTTGAAATTTCAATAACTGAAAAAGGCACACAATGGTCATTTCTCGCACTGAATTATGGTAACGGCAGATCTGAAAAATGTTGAGAAATCGAAAAAAACACTATTGCCATTAACACTTCCAATATAAGTTTTTAATATAAAATCAACTAAACATTCGACAGAAAATAAAATAAAATTACACAATCCGAAAATAAAGCAATTCAAAAAATTAAGGGATCCAAAAAATTAAATGTGGACGTAAGTGTTCTGTCACGTGTATGCTCTCAACGATATGACGTGGTGTCCTTGACATCTCCCAGAAGACACCACAAGTTTGTGGCCTTAAAAACTAGGAATGGTAATACAAATGCATGACATGCAAAATATGTGTACATCATGTTGTATAATACTGGCTCTGAAATATATAAGCAATGTACGAAATATATTTCAGTAGTTTATGAAATTGATGTGTCGTGTGATAATTTTTAATAGAGCAAACATATGCATCTATTTACCCAACTCTTGCCGTCACAGAACACAGCTGTAGCTTTCAACCAGATAATTCAACAGGAAATTCAACAGAAACATCTCGTAATATCATGAACGGTTTCGATGGACAACAGTATGTATGCCGAAAGCCTGCTGGTAGTAGTGGAACTTGGAACTATAGCTAAATCCGTCTCGTCATTAACAGAAATGGAACATTAAATGAACAAGAGAAAATCTGGTGTGCTAAACAAGTCGTTGGCTGTATCTTTAAGTATCATAGAATCTTTTCTTGGAAAGAAGGAGGTGGAAGAAGTTATTACCATCATCTGTGACGCTGACTTTGATGCTAGATTATTCTCAAATCAAGCACCTTCAGTTGAATACTGTAAAAAGACTACGGCTAAAATTGTGAGCAAATGTCGGGAAAGGAAATTGGTGGTGTTGAAATTGAACAAATGTTCAACTCATTTTATCTTCTCTCTGTCTTGTTTTTATTTGTAATTGTATCCTGATATTAAAGAAGTAACATGTTTAAAAAGTCAATTACGTTCAAGTACTTTGTGAAATGATCACTAGTACAATCAATTTGCTAGTTACTGTTTCTGAAATTACAATTTGTACTGCATGTTTTATTTAGAGCGTTCAGTTTCAAAAATAGTAGCCTATCTGCAAAATGTTATACTATGATTTATAATGAAGAAGTGACAGTTTTAGAACTAGACTACTTGTGGCTCACATTATTACCATGATGTCACAGATGATGCAAACACATGGGTGTGAAGTCATTTCCACCATGCTAGTACCATGCTGATTATGTACCTGGTCAGTGACCATTTACATAAACACAGCACGGTAAGCTAAGTGGGTGGTAACATGGGGAATAGTTGAAGATATTAGGCGCAGCTATTTATAAAGTTTTATTTTTAATAAATATTTACGTCCTATCTGTATCATGTACAGCCTGTTTTAGACAGGCTGTAACTGGAATGAAAGGAAATAAGTTACAGAAATCATGAAATTTCCACTCCATATGGTCATTTACGATTTTGCGAAAAATCAATTAATTGATTTCCCGCAAAAACTCGAATTCCACATGGTGTGGAAATTTCATACAGTGACTACCAGAGCCATATTGTAGTGCAGTTTTGACTTCGAGGTGTACACATCTACTATCATAGCCGTTACATGTATTTTCAACCTATGTCGGGACTTGTTCCATTATCGAAAGTTGCAGATAATATTGTACCAGGAATGAAAGTTAATCTTCAATTTATTGCGATTCATTTACTATTCTGAAATCAGTTATTGAAAATCTCAGTGGTACCAGAAAACATTCAGAAAGATTGTTGCGGTCAACAATGGGAAATTGGGAACCCCCATCGGAAGTAGCAAGAGCGGGTAGTTGGAGAAGTAACTATGTTGTAGATGAAATCAGTGGGCCTAGTCCTAACATGATTGTGGAAAGGCGCGGTGTTGGTCGAAGACGAGGTAGAGGAAGGATTAGTGGAGTTTGTGGAAACCGAAGAGGGTGTAACGGTAGAATGAGCGGAAATGGTACAAACTAATATTCATCTATGAGTGGTATTGTTGAAGTGAACAATCGCAACACGGATAATATGGATTCCAGAACGGATAGTGATGAGATTGTAAATACTGGCGAAAATGGTAGAAACGCTACCGGTCTGGGTGCTGCATCGGACGAATTTTCGTCAGTACAAGAAGTAAATTTGAAAGATTTCCATCGGCTGGGAGAAGATGTTCGAAAACTAACTGCGTAGAACACAATACTTTCTGTGTTGATGAATTGAATGAGTACAAAGTTTCGGCCAATGAAAAAGCACGGAAGGTGATGAGTAAAGAGGTTTCAATCAAGACTCTGCAATCAGAAGTTATGAAAGTTGATTGTAAGAATGTTTAAATAAAAGGAATGATGCAGAGTTTAGAGCTTCTGAATCAATAACTTCTTAAAAAGATGGGAGATAACAACAAGAGTCGTGAAAAGTATGTGGAGATGATGATGAGGCAAGTTCCAACGAAATATTTGGAAATTGGACTGGCAGTAGACCTCAGAATTCAAAAGTGGGGAACCAAGGAAACGTGTAAATTGGACCCATATAATGAGCGAAGTACCAGAAACTGGACGAACAGAGCAGACATGGTAATGGAGAATAGCATAAAACGGTCGGAAGGTTCAATGATTGTACCAACACCAATGACCTTTCTCTACAGTGGAAACAACATATATGTCCCCTCCATCAACAGAGAGAAAGATATTATATGTTCAGTACATAGAGCTGAACTTTCATGTTGTGGAATCGTAAACATATATCGGACAGAAGAAATGAGGGATGACGTTATTGAAGAGCTATCAAAAGTTGGTACTTTAGAGTGGCGCTTGAGACAGTTGTTATCTGATTTTTTTAGTGGAAAGAAAAGAGTTGCAAAAGACAGATTCTTTGAAGCACTTGGCTATGGTTCTCTACTATCCCGATTCAATTTGGAGAAATGGGGTGCAACGGAACGAAGGGAGGCGGAAATTGCTGTTTCGAAGAGAAAAATAATTAAATCCAATAGAAATGGTGTGTTAGACATATCATGGTGGCATACTGCGGACCTTTCATATATTCAAATACGGGAATGCTGAAGTTCTGTTGAACCTTAGATTGACCGACATGACGACGATGAAGATATGCTGAATCTTTTTAGAAACAAGATTGGTCCAGCGGTATTGCATGATTTCATTGGATATATCCCGGATGAAGAAGAAGGGAACATTTTGGAAGGGACTGTAATGAGTATTCCTCGCGTAGATGCGTGGTTTTGTTCCAGTGTCACACTGCTTACTGTGAAGAAATATCGTGGGGGAGGTCGACGGAACAGGTAATTGGGAAAATAAGAAGGTATGTAGAAGAAAGGGTCCCTGAAGAGTTGGAAGTACTGGAATGTGTAGAGGGATAGGAAGAACGTATGTTCAAAGAAATGGGACGTGACGCGACAATAATTGTTACCACGAAAAGTTCTAAGAAGCATTTTATATATGTACAATCAACTTGGTTTCGACAGTACATCGGAACGCCGTGCGGAATTATCCATGACTGCTATATCGCATAAATAGCTTCTGACTGGAAACTTATTGATAAACTTGTAAAACCGTACCACAAAGGACCAGCACGAGGTACTTCATTTGGAGATGAAGGAGGTAATGAAGTGAATTGAAATAGGGAGGAAGATTTGGAATGACAGAACATGTAATGTGAAATAAAATAATGTATACGACCACGTTATGTTGGGTAATTATCTTCGTCATCCTCGTCAGTATCAGTAAGTAGAGATCTAAACGAATCCTTTTCCCTGTAAAACCGATTGATGTAGAACCATTTCTTCGTCTATATCAACTGTTCAGTGAACTAATCAATTCCTAAATTTGACCGCAATACATGTACTGATGAACATATGGTATCGAAATCAATGATATCGTACCACTCTCCTCTTTCTAAAATATGTTACACCGAACTTGTGTCTGCGTCATGTCTTGTGTAGTCAACCTCATCAGATGTAGCTCATCGAAGGCATATTTAGTTCAGATATTTATCGACACTGCTCAGAGGCTGAGTGAATTCCGTGTATTGTACGAAAGCCAAATTCTTCCTTTCTATAGTACGGTATTGTTCCGTATGGAATAGGAGGAGGACCTTTCCTATATATTAAAGGGGACTACTTCCGTCACCACCCTTTATAACGACGAAGCTATTTATTTCCTTCTTGCTCGAACCGAACTGTGTTGTCGCAAATGTGCGTTGCCATTTACGGCGATGTGGAGGAAGAGGTCTGTAATTTACAATATCTCTAGAACTGTCATACTGTTGCAACGTTGGAAGATGTCCGCCAACTATTTACCCTGACTTGACAAATGTGAGAGAAATTTCGGAGTTTGTAAGCAACAGATCGTGGTTTCGGAATTAGGTCTAAACGAGATCCATGAAGACTGTCAAACTGGTACGTGACAAGTTTTTCAATATTGGAGTGATAATTTGCGTTTTGGATTCGTTACACAGTCCCATTCTTTGTCTTGTGGCAATAAAATGTTGTAACGAAACAGAAATACCTTCCCCTACCAAATATGGTGATCACTGCATTTTACATTTAGCTGTAGTAGTCGTCCATGTCGAATGAGGTATAGAAAGCTTGATAAAACTTTGTTTTAGAAACACAGCATGTGTTGAACTTCGACGTATATTTGAAATTGTTGGTCCCATATTTTTCACCGTTTGATCCATTCTTGCTACCATCCTTCTGGAAGTAGACCGATATGACTGTTTGAAGAATTTATTGAAGTACTCATAAGGTGATGCATCAATAATATTTTGACTTCCAAACCTAGAGAGGTCTTCTACCACGTGGTCTAGTAAATGGGACTTCAATGTGTGGATTCTAGTACCGCAATGTTTCTGAAATGTTTTTATGCATTGCAATTTGATAATAGTAATTCTGTCCCCGGTGTCAGCTATCGATTCCTGTGACCATCCGAGGGAGTTATTTCCATATAGCAGATCTTGCATTAATATTGTGTAATTTGTGCAAATTTGTGTCAAAGGAGAATCATCCTGATAAGCAGTGACTCCATCAATATATCTTTATACGACAGGTAAAACCCTATCCAAACATTTATAATCTTTTCCCTCCAACATTCTTCGAATTGAAATACTTAAGAAGAAACCGTTCAGCTCTTGGGACTTCTCCCTTGTTGAAAATTCAACATGGAAACTGGGTGCACCGAACTGTTTTTCTATTGCAGCAAGAAGTGAATTACAAGCCCGTAACAATGCCATGCGCTGTGTCCGAAATTGTTTCCCGTTCTTCAGTTTGTCCATGCATTTCATTGTTAAGAACTGTCTTGATAGATATGTCATGAAACATGTTTTGATTTCTTTAGAAGTACCGAGATGAAGGTTATGCAATGGTTCATACGTAAACATTCAGAACACACCTGGAAGAGGTAGGTGCGGATGTATCGTCTCCAGCTTCTCCAGAAATGGAACACATGGTGCGACAGAAAGGTCCTGCAGAACTTGTTTTGCTTCCCTTTGTAAATAAGTCTTCTCTACTGTTGACGACACTGTATTTTATGATTTCAAAAAAGTGGTAACGGCATCCCTTCTGGTTCGTTCATAGTTAACGGTTCTGGGAGGCGATAATACAGATATTGCACCAGTCTTTAAATCGGCTGAAGTTCCTAAGAATCTCACGCATGGACGTGTGTGGGTGAAGGTATGTCGAACCGCAGACATGTCTTTGGTTTCTGGTATGTCACAGAAGTATGGCACTATGACAGGGAAGCAATTCCATTTCATCTTATTCTTTGTACATACCGAAAAATCTTCTATGGAATTTTCAATTAACGGTACAAGAAAAGTAGTCATTGCTTCATGCAACGAAACCATTTTATCATCTCTACACCGCACTGACGAGGTCAGTGGGACTTAATCATCAATCGCAATAATTCCATCACTGTCTGAGTCATTATTGCCGCAGTAGTCCTCTATGACTTTCTCTTACTGTGATCCTTGTAAGCCAACAGGAAGAAAACCAACTAAACTATAACCACGGTCTATCAAATATCGCCTGAATTCTACGGACATATTCAAAAATGTGACATGTATTGTATAACCAACTACGGATTGCCACTTCAAAGTTGTTGCTGTTTTATCGGTATATATTTTAACATTCCGACGAAGGACTTGGCGACGTGTCTTTACTTTGATTCCACTCAATTGAAGACTTGTCATTTGTCATTACATGGTTTCTTATGGACATATGTCCAGTTGCACAGTTTTACAACTATCACAGTTGTACATATGTACAACTATGCAAAGAATTCGGAGTGCAGAGGATGTGAGATATAATCACGGTCAACCTCGTTGAAACAAGGTCTAAATGTCACATCTATGGCACTAGCGACATTCATTTGTGTACGTAGCACATCAATGACATCTTTTTGTATGGAAAAGCTTTTTCTATTGTCGTCTGACGCAGTGTTGTATGGAACCTCCATTTTTTGAAAACCGTCATCGATTAAACTCCGATCCACTGCTTTGTCCACAATTGACATGCATTTCTTCCAATCATTTATGTGGTTACGAACAACATCTGCACTAAAATTATCTGATCGAAGAATCCGGATTACCTTACGTACAGCGTCAATTCCAATTTATTCTGATAAGATTATCAAATGATTTACTGTAACTTTTACATCAGTGACCTGTTCCGAAGGTTCGGAGGGACGTTGATCATCAGGAAGCGCACAGTCGGGCTTATCGTTGTACATTCTTTCCACGTCAGTTTCTTCGTAACGGGCATCGGATCTGTCCGTGTGCTGCTGATAACCGTTTCCATTTGCTTTATGTCGCATAGTGTGCAATCTATTCTTTTTATTGTATTTGCATGACGTAATATGTGGTTTGTAATCAGCCCAAACATCTGTAGGGTATGTGCAATACGTTGTATTGTATATGAATCTTTACGTTACCATTATTGTGGAATGTCGGATCCAGAGCGATAATT
>JAULBU010039518.1:0-14749 GCA_032358235.1 Odonthalia washingtoniensis | reverse complement strand
CTACCTCTCCTTTTATTGGTAGAGTGCATTGCCCATACGAGCCACCGTGGAACGAGGACTTTGAATACCCATAGTGTCGTTTTTCTTCCTTCCTTTCTGAAAGTGTATTGCACTACAATTTGAGTGTAATGTAAATGAGGATTTCCGAATGTGGGATGTACGCACTGAAGCTGCGTTGTAGTCAAAGGAGCTGCTTCAAGTAGTACTAGAGGATGTCATAGGTACAACAATTATAAATGAAGTTGATGATGATGTGCGTTTGAAACTCACAAAAGTTCGGGAAAAATTATGCAAGGAATAGGAGAGCGACCTATGAGATTTGGTTTTCCTGTGAAAAATCCACATCTCATGTGGAGGAGGTTGAAATAAAAGGTACGATGTGGTAAATATTGCTACCAAGGTACATATTCAAGTACAATTATCACGAATTTTGTATATTGAGCAGCGAATGACGAACTATGTGCCCACATTTGAGGAAATGTTTGATCATCTAGAGGAAATGCGTTCAATAATGGAAGAAGACATGCAGGTAAAAATGTTCTTAACTTCATTCCGGGACAAGTCTACCTCCAGATTTGGAAATATCGTTACCTAATTACAGTCATCTGTTCGTGCGCCATCTTGAGAACACACAACAGCCAGATTAATTCAAGAGTATGAAGAACAAGTTACGGATTAAGAGACGGGAACGAAAGAAGACGCAAAACCACTAAATAGTGTCAATACACTACACGTGGATAACGGCAATACAAAAAAGGAGGATGGAACTCAAATAAGAGAAATAAAAAAGGCAAGAAATCGAGAACCTGCTTCTACTGTAAGCTCCCTGCACACATCGAGCTATTCGGCTATACAAAGAAACGGGACAGTGGTGGTAGCCCCAGCGCATCTAGTGGGTCCCCATATGCCTCCTACCATACATTTATGGTGTTGACAAATTTTGTCAATCTTGTCTATAAATTAAGTTCTTTTGTGTTGGATTCCGGGACATCCCAGCATATTGTACAAGAAAATAATATTTCATGTGATACGCATATAATTATTTCACGTCCAGTCATTATTGGAAACAGTGATCAAATTGTGGCAATATTAATGGGGAATTTGCATCTGCAGTGTAATTATTCAAAGACCAAAATGATTATAATTAAAAAAGTTCTATATGTTCCACGTATTCCGGAAAATTTAATCTCCTGTCCAGCGCTTTGTTCTGTAGGATGTTCAGTAAATTTTCAGGAAAATACGTGTGAAGTGGTCAAGAATGAAGAGGTAGCCATGTCGGGAACGGGCGCAAATGGTATATATTTCCTGGATGTAGTTAAATCAAATAAAGGTGATAGATATGAAAATAATAGCACCAATAGTAACATCGCACTATGTTCACACCCTGGTAAAACGTACGGTGAGAGATTATGGCATCGTAGAATTGGACACGCACATCAAAGAAAAATTAAAGAACTAATTTGGAAGAATGCTGTACTTGGAATTGTAATCCCAAGCCGTCTGAAGTTTGTATAGAATGCCTAGAGGGGAAAAAGAACAAACTTACTGTTCACTGTGAACCCGGAAGAACGACAAAAATTGGAGAAATTATTCACTGCTATTTATCTGGTAAGATGGTAGTACACTATCTTTATGGGGCCATGTATTATCTTACCTTCATAGATGAATATTACGAATATGTATTCGTGTACCCAATAAGGCTGAAGATTGATGTAATATCTGTTTTACAAAACTTCCAGTTGGTTTGAGCGTTGTTTTTGCTGTAAAATCAAACGCATTCACTGTGACGACGGCGGGGAATACATTGCCTGTGATGGTTACTTGGAGAAACATGGAATGGAATTGAGCATCCTGTATCACCGCCGTATTGTCCAGAATTAAATGGGAGAGCCGAGAGGGCAAATAGGACCCTCATGGAATCAGCCAGTGCAATGATGTTCCAATCCAAAATGCCTACAGTATTTTGGGCAGAGGCTGTAGTACAAACCGCCGATATAAGAAACCGATTTCTTCATCCTGCAGAGAGTTCGGTAACCTCTTATGAGCTTTGAAAATGTGAAATTTGCGTGTAAATAATATTCATGTGTTCGGTAGCCTGGTTTCAGTGCACATTCTGAAGGAGAATCGCCGTAATTTGGATGAAAAGAGCCTGCAAGGTGTGCTGGTATCTTGTTTTGAAAGAGGTGTCTACAAAATATGGGTGCCAAAGGACCCAGGGACAATAATTTCTCGGCACTTTCAAATTTGTGAAGATTATTTTCTTAACATGGAGTAGTATAAACATAGGAAATTACTATTGAAAGAGTTACTGTATGGATCGGAAGTTCATCGGAATTGGTTGAAAATCCGAGAGAGGAATACATTGATGATGACACCAGTGTGATTTACGATGTACTTGAAGCAGATTTAGGAGAAAAGAAAGATGAACTAACCCAAATTCATGCTGTACCGTCTACTTTCGAGGAAGATGAAAATCTCAATTCTTTCGTGTCACCAGATGAGCAAGATTTCGAACATCATGATATTAAGCAGGAAAATACAGAAGATGATGCTAAATATACAGTCCCAGGTCGTTAACCACCACTAAATAGGAAGAAAACAGATTTTCGAGCTGCTCCAGTTGCCCTTCTATACTTTGCAGGTGGAGATCCATTTGCTGTAGCAGAAGCCTTTTCTAGATCAGGTGGAAGGAAATGGATACCGTTATTAAATCAGAGATGAAATACTTAGCTGCAGATGACAAGTGGGAAATTGCCGATATTCCGAATAATATCAAACCAATGAGTTAGAGGTTTGTTTTTACGAAAGAATGGAATTTGGATGGAACAATTGAACGCGTAGAGGCCCAGTGTGTTGTGAACGGTTTCACGCAAGGATTGGTTTGATGCAAGTATGATCCTGTGGTTAATTTTACAACTCAGTGGTAAAATTAACCACAGGAACATACGGTCCAAAACCAAATAGGCTATTCGCCTAGCATTGCCTGTTGCAGTGAAAGAGAATTAATTCGTCCATCAGATGGATATTCGAACTGCATTTTGCGTTGTGTTATTGATGATGAATACCTATACATTATTACTCCTCATGGCTGTTGAATCGAGCTTCCAATTAAACAATACTTTCGATTGAAAAAGGGACTACAGTGTAAAAAAGGCTCCTAAATACTGGTCATTAAAATAGAATGAGGTAATGTCAAAAATAGATTTCGATACTTCAAAGAGTGAATAGTGCGTCTACTATAAGAATAATGTGTGTATTCTCATCTACGTAGATGATTTGATTATTATGGGAAGTATTTTAGAGACTGTTGAGTCTACAAAGAAGATTACCAGTACCAAGCTCGATATGAAAGCTATCAAGGAACTTAATATTTTTCTCGGTGTTCCATTTGCTCGTGAAAATGGCACAGCAGGTTTATCTCAGTCCCATTATGTAGCAACTATTTTGAAAATATCTGTAATGTCTGACTGTAAATCCGTAAGTACACCAGTAGTTGGCTGCGAAACACAATAAAGAGAATATCTCGGCTCAATTCGATAGTCGGTTATATCGTGAATTGTTTGAATGTCTTTTATTTCTGCTATCTCCCACATGTCCGGATGTCGAATGCAACTCGTACTTTCGAAGCCTTCACGACAAATCACCCAACGCTGATCTCCTGGAGATTTTACCTCTATAAGTGAATAAAGTTCCGAATTATGCAAGTTAGTATGACGGTCAGGGTTACCGCTCTCTCAAGGCGAGCAGGATGTATCAGATGTCCTACTACAGTTAAGTAGCTTCAAGGACGACCTGGTTGGAAGTCATAGTAGTGGCTTCACCGATTCAATTTCAATCGGCGATGATTGGACATCCGTTGCTTCGTGGGGATCACCGTGCTCCTCGCGGCAGAGAATAGTCTGTCCTAGGGAGTGGTTGTGGTTGGATCTCTCCGACCGGTTCGCCGATCTTTCGATGTAAGCGCGCGCTATTCTCTGAAACTGAATGTTCCTTTAATCGTTAAAATGTCTTTGACTAAATCCTTCTGCGTTCTCCCCGTTTGGGTCTTTGGTATGTATACTGAAGTCTGTGGCTCCAAATAGGTTTTTACTGGGACACGTGGATTGCAACCGTCGTATCCAGCAGTGTTCAGTTGCTGGAGACATATTCTATCAATAAAGGATCTAATAGTGAAGCACGTGTGTTGAGGTAAAGTATCGCCTACAGTATTGGGCCATTTATTTCCAAGTCGAAATAGTGTAAGTACTGTATATGATTTCTTGTCAAGTCGAAATATTGTGATTATTGTATATGCCACGTAACCCACATGTACTGTATGTAATTCACAGATATTTCTAGCCTTGGTCACTTGACTGATTTCATCCCTTATATCCTATGCCGCCATATACATTATTCTCCTCCTACATTTGATGACATCCGGTGTATGCACTCTCTTCGACTTCCTTAAATTTGTACTCTCCTCGTGTTGTGCACACGTTATGCGACACGGTGTCACCGCGTTCTTGCTTTTGTGACGGCCTTTCCGTTCCTCTGCTGTAGGCACGTCGCCATCGTCTCCGCGAGTTATCATTATCATCCTTGCGTCTTCACTTCGTCATCATCATCATGCTATCAAAGAAGGAATCATCATCGTTCTAATCATCATCCCAATCTCATAATCATCAACGTTCTAATCATCATTGTCTAAATCTCATCATTCTCTCATCATCACCATCATCGTTCTACACTTGTCATCATCCTCGTTCCACAGCATCATCATAATCTCATCATCCTCGTTCTTATCATCATCCCAATGTCATAATCATCAACGTTCTAATCATCTTCGTCTTAATGTCATCATTCTCTTTCATCATCATCATCGTTCTACACTCGTCACCATTGTCGTTCTACAGCAT
Source organism: Odonthalia washingtoniensis (assembly GCA_032358235.1). NCBI lineage: Eukaryota > Rhodophyta > Florideophyceae > Ceramiales > Rhodomelaceae > Odonthalia > Odonthalia washingtoniensis. Next base: position 9,854 of record JAULBU010039518.1, on the reverse strand, counting down.
CATCTCAATTTCATCATCATCAATAATCATTTCTCAGCATCATCGTATTGGACGATCGCAACTATCGAAGCGATGTTTATTGATTCGACACCCATTATATATGAGTTACTGCCAATTATCTGGAAAGTGTCAGCAATGAACCCACTTTGGAGGATATGACTGTCGCAAGACGTGTACTTTGATACCGTAAGGGAATGGTCAAGTTCGGATTACAACTTACATCTACAGATGAACCGTTGATAGGGTTTTCCGGCTCAGATTTGGCAGGAGACTCGTCTGATAGCAAATAGATGGTGGGATGTTTATTTAAAATATTTGGGACAACACTCTACGCACGAATAAGCAGTCTTATGTCACTATATCTACTACAGGATCTGAATACGTGTCATTATGTGATGAAAAGAATAGCACAGTTTGGCACCGTAGTCGTGCCAAGGAATTTGGGGTCGGAGATATTTCATAAACAAAAATCTTCGAAGATAATATCGAAGCGATCGAGTAGTTTAAAAATGGAATTAGAAATGCCAAACATGCAATAATGCGTCGAAAATATATGCACGAACAAGTTTATATGGAAAAAATCGTGATTGAGTACTGTTCTACTGACGTAAAGACTGCTGATGTACTGACAAAACCACTATACCGTGTGGAATTTGAGCAGTTTATTTCTTCGCTCGCTGTGAAAGAAACCGTATAATGTCAAGATCAAAGCGGAGTATTGGAATAATGTATGCTCTAGTAGTGATTATTTGGTCTACAGTCCCATAATTTGGAATTAATTTCCAATGAAAAAAATACGTGTACGGAGAAAGAAGTTGATTTTATTGTTTCGTGAAACTTACTAATTTAGTGAGGGAAGTTTATATATTTATATTTAGTGAGAAAAAATATATTTTAGTGAGGAAATAGATTATCATATACAGTGCTGATAATAAGTTCACGTACTGTATATATATATATATATATATATATACATACATATATACTGTTGTAGTAATTAGTCCTTACTGTTTAGAGTAAACCTGCCATGATTGTACTCTACTCATCATAAGCTTTGATGGGGTTTTACATGTTTACCTGCGCATAGAATTTATTATTTAAGTATTGATTTTGGTATCAGAAATTAAAAGTAAAAGTGAACTCACTTTGCCACTTTCTATTTGTGACAACTTGGAAAAATTTGTCCTAGTTTATCATTATTTTTCATGGAAATGAAAGATGATGAATACTCAATGCTAAGGCATAAGAGGTTAATGCACAATTTACGGAGCAAGATGTGGGTTTACGCCTCCGAAAATTCTCAAATTATTTTCTTGCTGTATCCCGCACTATAGTGATACAAAATGATTAATTTATTATGTTCAAGGAATAAGAGAAGTCTGTTTACACTGTTACGTTTTGTAGAAGGAAAATTCTGATTGAAACGTGTGAGATTTGTATCACCAGGGTGATGTATGAGTTGAGATCATTATAGTAAAAATAAAACATTAACTACCTGTATTCGCCCACCGCAGCCCGTCTCACCTCAATGCACGTAGTCCGTCTCACCGCTCAAAAAAAGCTTTCACATCCCCTTATTTGAGGCCGTCCCTGTGGCAGTCATAGCACCATCACACAGATAGATAGAATACACACGAAAGAAGAACGATGATAGATACACAACGTTTACTGTTTCTCTCAGTATTAAGCAAAAGACGAAGCACTCACACACTCGAGACACCCAGCGTCTCAAGCAAAGCACTTGTGCAAAGCGTGCATTACTATGAACACTTTAAGTACGAGAATGAACGTTATTCCTCATACAAGGCGACTATTAGCACCCGGCAGTTTAGAACTGTATTCAATAATATGACGGATCGTGCATTTTTCAGGTGTAACGTTTTAAACGAAACGATTTCATGATAATAGCAGAGTTATAGATACGAAATATATTTTCTTTACTCGAAAAAATCGATACGGAGTGGATCCCACTATCGATACTGCCGTTTTCATGCGCCGGATATTAGCACCAGAACGCTGGTGTAATCTAGAAATGTTTTTCCACCATCATACGCCGCAAATGTCAGAGATATCATCGGAGACATGCAAAGATCTATTTGAATATTATTCTCACCTAATTTCAAAATTTTAAACGTCCTTCATCTAGAAACATCTACATGAATTTGCAGAAGCAAGTAATGAGACTAGTTGCACTCACAAATTGTGTCGCCTTTCTTGATAGGTCTGTAATTGGGATCGCACCGCCAGGTTTAGATGCAATGCAACGAGGTTGCTATAACAGTCATAAACGAAAGCATGCTTTAAAATACCAGGCAGTATCTACACCAAATGGAATGATGTTCCACATGAGTAATCCCGTTGGGGGAAGGCTGCATGACTGGTACATGTCATTCAGAGCGGACTGGACGAAGTAATACTTTTAGAGCTGGATCACAATGGGAGGAGATACTGGATTTACGATGACACGGTTACAATAAGCGGTGCTGTTTGGAGACTACTTTTGAAGGAGCAAACATATAACCGGAGCACCAGGCATTCAACACAACAATGTCATCGATTAGAATAAGTGCTGAGTGGGATTTTAAAAAAGTCCAACTTTATTGGACTTCCCTCGATTTGAAACGTAAATTAAGAAAGGGGGATAGTCCAATTTCAAGGTTGTACCTCAGTGGGTTTCTGTTGTCACTTGAGGAACTGCTTCTATCTAAACCTACTTCAAGCTACTTTCAATTCAAGCCACTACTATTTGAAGAATTATAGAGGTACTAAACTAATTGCAACTCGGCACGAATTACTATTTTTTATATTTGACCCTTTATGAAATTGAGCAAGAGCTTCATTTTTCTACATCAGACTTCCCCCCTGCGTCAATTTCTTTTTCCGACAGTTTCTGCTCGTTGTGGTGTCGTTCAATTTCAAGTCTGTAACGTCTTTCTTGCTCTTCCCGTTGTAGTGAACGATCTTTTTAACGTTTTTCTCTTTCAAGAAGAAAACTCTGAAGTTCAAACTAATTTTTATTCCGGCTCAACATCTGCCCGTACTAGGTCCGCCTCTTTAACTATTTAAACAAATCATCTTAGATAATTCCCTCTCATTGACCACTTACTCGATTCACGTCCTTTTTTTCTCCGATTTGCACGTGCAGATCGTATATCAGCTGATTCCTCACTCCATCCAGCGTCATTTTGACTGTGGCTTTTATTATTGAAGCTTGTATTAGATCGGAGACGTGAATCCTGATTTTCAAGACAACATCATGGGTGTAAGGCGTAACAGGTTCCACGGGGAGTTCCTCAATGATTTCGATTGTTTTCTCAGTAGCCTACACAGGAGGAACTTCAATAATTTTGTTGTTTTCCTCAGCTTGCTTTTTACGAGATCGTGATGCTTTCAGTGACGTTCTAATACATATAATGTCATGACCAAGTTGTTATTTTGCTGCTTCACGTGCCTCCAATTCCTCCCTTGTTTTTTGCAAATACCATGTCATTGATTTGCGTATCAATCGTCATCAGAATTTTACCGGCGTACTCTTGATCTAGACCCGCCAACACCAGATTGTAGGGCGTCATTTTTCCGTTTTTAATCAACTCTTCAAGTATTACTTCAAATCGTTGTCGTACTGATTTCCACAACACCTTACGCGACATCCCCTTGTTACAATTACAGGCCATTGTCACTTCCGTCCATAACTCCTGTTTTTAACATGCTGTGCCGTGTGTGCGCGCTTTGGCGCAACTTACCGCACAACTATCAGGTCATCCTGTACGGTAAATGTTGCTGGACGTCCTGACGGTTCACGCGTTTCAACAATCACCGGTGTCGCTTCGATGTTTCCGATACTGTTCCCTCCTCCGCTCCGCCCGACATTCTCGACGCAAGTTTACCTGTTTGTTTATTTGGTTGCGTTTCATAAAGTTGGTTCGGTGACTGACTCAAAATACACAAACAAGTATCCACGGAAAACTGGGATACGTTTTTGTGTATTTTGCGCGTGAGTCACCGAACAGAAAATTCATGCAGAGAGTTCTTCGAGTTCTAAAACGTACAGAGATGTGTTACATTTACTCTGTCTTACAACTATAATTGGAGGCAGTAGGCCGTTTGATTGCTGAAACATTGTTTTGAGAAATGGGTGATTTCTGTTTTTCTCAAACATTGCAATTGACAAATTTTCGAATACAGTGACATTACAATGCCACGGTTACGGAATTTTGTAAAAATTGTTCTAGAAATCTCCAGGCGCAAGCCCATTGAAGACTTCTGTGATAATTCTTCAATACATGAGAAATAAAACTGTACTTTTCGTTTAAACAATTTCGTACGTGATAAAACCGCTCGCTTAATGTCATTAGTATTGACACGTTGCTGCTTCACCTTCACGAACAGGAGGTGTCACATGACTACTGCATCCATATAAAACGGTACAGGCAATAACTAAACTGTGAATGGACCGAGTGGGAAACATCTGAACAGAGAGAACACGAAGAGCAGTTCACCATCGTCTGAACTTTGGGAAAGCGGATCTCAGCCACCTAATCATGCGTCCAGCTACAAAGGATACTTTACTGTATTGCTTTTATCCACACCTACTACAGGTGAGGTTGGGACAGCTCCGAGACATTATTACATTGCTACCCAAAATACAGGCCCTGTGAAAGGATGCTCAAGTTACTGTAAGTAACTTGAGCATTACGTATTACGTTCCTTACAGTACCTTTATTGGGGTACATTGAATGTACATAAGGTACTGCAATTATAGTGAGTGATATAATAGTGTTACAACCTTTTTAGTGTCACTCACAGTAATATGTTAAGTCAGCTTCGACTCGTGGAAAGATTAGTGTTATGAAATGTACAGGAAATGTAATTCTGTACAGCACTGTCAAATTCACAAGATTGAATGTTCGGAACAGTGTGGTGCACGTTTTACACGTTTGAGTAGATATCAATTGTGGTGAGCTATGATTGGCCAAACTGTACAGTAGGATATTTTCTATTATTTTATGCTAGCTTCTACTCGGAGGTTCTGCATTATATAACATGTATAACGAAGAGTGGAAAGGAAACGAGAAGATAATAAAATAACTCAAGTCAGGTTAGACCGTTCTTCTTTTTTCTTTTCCGTGTATAACAAGCATGCAAAGTGACACACCATTATGGTTCTCTCGTGGAGGCCTGATTCAAATTGGTTATTTTCGGGAGTCCTGTATTTCAGGCGTTTATTCTTCTACTTAGAACACGCCATTATGAGAGGCCAAACTGTCGAGGATAAATCCCCCGAGTTGGTTGCCTACGTCGACGGCGCTGCGCTAGATTTCTTCTACAACATCTTTTAAGCCGACAGGAAGCTGAAGCCGGAAGCTTTGGAGTTCTCACGCCTTAAGGAGTCCCTAATTGACCGTTTTGGTGATAGTGAGTATGCGCAAGACCTCATTCAGAACTCGATGGCCGCACAGATTCGTACAGATTATTTGATCGTATCCTCACGTGAAATATACCGTGCCTTAGAGAAGGCCAAGTTTAATGATTAAGCAAAGTTTGGACTACTCCGCAGTCTAATCATGAAGATCCCTGTGTTGGTGCATTTTATCATCTTCCGTGGTTATTATGACTTTCCCACAACAAAAAAATCCATCTTGGACTACAAGAAAGGTGAGACCGCGTTAAAGGGACCTCAAAAAGAATTCACTCCGACTAGACTTCTGGTGCGGTTAGAATTTCGTGTATCAAATGTGGACAACAAGGTCGATGCTCTAACGGATCAACTTTTCAACCTCAACCCCATGATAAAGGAGAATTTTCAAGCTGGTAGCAGTTCCGGAGACCAGACTCACTAGTATTGCCGCATGACTGTGCATTTTTCGAATCGCTGTTCCAAAAATCCCCATACGGTCGCACGGTGTACTAAGTTCTAAAAGGTGGGACACTCAGAGGCGATCTGTTGGATTTCAACAGAGAAGCCCGAGAAAAAGGCCTGTGAAAAGAACGGAGAGACAAGTAATGAGTTGAATGTCAGTATCATTATGGAACATGAAGACATGAACCCAGTTCTGGCCCTTAAGCGGGAGGCTGATGGACAGCTCATGCCCAAGGTCGCCCGCCCAGAGGACCTGGTCGCCATGAATAACTTTCTCATTCCCGTTGCTGCTCCGGTACCCACGAAGAAGAGGGTTGGTCAAAAGAAGGCGAGTAGGTCCAATAAGAAGGATATATTGTAGAAAGGTCCCAAGTACGTCGTATCTTTAGCACTCTTCAACGACACTTGTGGGATGACATTTGGAAAGTTGCTTCGAGGAAATTCTGTATTGGCCAAGAGGGATCTAGCAAGCATGTTTCGTGAGAAGATGATCCGTCCAGCCCGCAACGGAAATGTTGCAGCTGAAGCAGATAACCCCATTCTTATTAAAGTTCTGGAAGATGCTACTGAGCGTGCTTTCCGTTTAACATGTGTGAAAGTATACGGGACAGAGGCTTGTGATCTGTCGGACTTGGGTTCGTCGCCGAATATTTGTCGAAATAGATCGTCAAAGCTGTCTTCCTGAACCCGATTTCAATGAAGAAAATTATCACCGTTGCAAATGGTTCTCATTCTTCGACGATTGGTTTGCTAAAACGTGTCCCTATTTCTTAGTATGGTGCGTATTTTATCTTATATTTCCTTGGTGTCAAGGGTGTTGCCTTCAAAGTAATTATTGGTGTTCCAGCTATGAGAAGCCATCGAGGAAAGTTGGCTTATGAAGAAGCTGTAGCTCTATTCAAGATTGGAGAGATGAATGTCACGTTTCACCTGGAGCCAGATATCTCCAAGTATCGGCTGGTTAAGAGCGGAACCGACAGTGTTGCCAGCATTCAAAGCCCCTGACACCGTACCGTACTCCGAATTTCTTCCTCTCGAGTGGCCTTTTCTCTATCTTCTAGACCGACTCTTCCATTCCGATCCCTCCTGCGAGAACAGGAAATTGATACATACTTGTATGCGTGGAAAAGTTCACGGGTTGGAAAAGAGCGACCAAGCCTACCACAGCATACGTCATCATATAATTCCATGTCATATAAGGCCGGTCTCGGAGGGTAAAGAACGTGGTGGGTTAGTGTCAATGAGAAAAAGGGAAACAGTGGGTGTGTCAATTGTTCTAAAGTTCTAAATGGTCTACTGCGGCGTGTTTCTGCTGGCGGACTGATCCTAATATCCTTCCACGCTTAGGTGACTTTGCGGATCTAATTAGTTTCTTATGTTACACCGAAGTGCGTCCTAATTCAGCTCTTTTCGAAGCTGATTTCGATGCCACATGGGATCTCCTTTACTGAAAGCAACTTAATCAATCGTCCTCTGGCGCGCTTGGGATCTAGTCTCCCGTCACCGTTATAATGCCTCGCTAAAGTTAAATTGTACATTCTTATGTCGTCTGTTGTCTTTATTAATGTCTGGCTTCTTCCTAATTGGTTAGCTATCCTCATTGAGGATGATAATAAATAGAAAGAATTGTTTTCTATTTTTGAGATAAAGAAACGTGTAGAATAAACATTCTGATCAGTGTCTTTGATCTCAAATTAAAGTAATCCGAGATAAATGCACGTGTCTTTTCCACTGTACCCGTTGAGAGATTCTTCATGGGTGGCTATCCTCCAATTTTCTGGGGTAGAGTGTGACAGTGCGTGGGAAGAATGATCAAATGGTTCGGTAACTGCATGGATTCTTACTGTAGTAACTCAGTGTGCCATACCATACAGTACCTTGGTGTTTTGTAAGTGTGAGTTTGCTCCTGTAGGTAACATTGTGTGCCGCAGTGTACACGTATTTCTTTCAAAATAAGTTGATTTCGCGCACTTACTGTTTTAAGTGTATGTGTGCCGTTTTACCATTAATGTTTTTCGGTCCCTGTTTCCCATCCTTGCGTTTCATCCCACGTCCTTCTTTTCCTACCAAGCGGCACGTCGTTGTTTCCATCTGTAATACTGCGGATCCCCGTTTGTTTTTCTGGACACCCTTCTCGAAGCCCTTTTCACTATTCCTGTCACTTCCCTCAATAACTTCCTTCTTCCATTAGCTTTCTACCGCCGTCCTTATTTCTCTCTACCATCTTCCTCTTCCATCTCATCTTCCATCATCCGCAGATGCCTCACCTGCCGTAAGCCTCATCTACTAACATCATCCTCTCTGCCGTCATCCTAATCACATACTAACATCATCCTCATTGCCATCATCCTCATAATTTACTAACATCATCCTCTCTGCCGTCATCCTTATCTACTAACATCATCCTCTCTGCCGTCATCCTCATCTACTAACATCATCCTTACTGCCGTCATCCTTATCTGTCATCACATCGTCGAAGCGGTTCTCCATCTTTTTCCTCTCTGGTCGTTTCATAACGAACCGTCGCACCTGTCTTGAATCGGCCCGCGATTCGACACTCCAAATATTTTAGTTCGTTTGATACGACTAATCTTTTGCGTAAGATAGTAAACTTATTGGTACAAATGATCTTATAGAGCGGGGATGATGTTTAGAGTACAGGTTTTGTCAGGAAGTCCGCTGGGTTCATCTCTTCTGGAACCCAAGCTGTACGATCCAGTTCTCCTAGGTCGTAACTCTGTTTAGTGCCAATAAATCAATATGGAGGTTGCGTTGCGCTGTTTGGCCGTCTTTCTCCACGAAATTGAACTCCGTCTTCCTGTCGATCATGGCTTCCAACTTCATTTTCCCGCCGACAATTTCCTCAACAAGATCTTTAACGACGAGGGAGTAATCAAAACCCAACACAAGGGCCTGGATTTCAGCCACCATCATAGACCTCGATATCCTCTTACATTTTTCACTTCCATCATGGATGATATTACAATTATTTTCATTATCAATCATCATTATGGCGTAACCCAACTGAATTTTCATTCCATCTGCGTTGGCGAATGAGACATCAGTTAGCAGGACGAGTAGTGTCGTAGTTAAATAAAGGGGTACGAAATTCAGGCCTTGTTTCTTCGTCGTCGTTTTGAAAAAATTGGTGGCTTTGGTTAATGCTTTATATTCCATTTAGGTAGTCGGTTTGTTTCCGGGCGCCACTAATTGGACTGGGCCCATATGTCGGGGCGAACACTGACGCCCACGTATTGTGCCAGTTCCCTTTGGCTTTTTAACTGCTTTTATATTGTTGCTAATTCCAGTTTCTCGATCTTGTCAGTCTGGGCGATTGGAAATCTGTGGCTGTTTGATTATGGGATTTTGGTGGATGAAATGTTGACGCCGTTGAACGACGTCGGCTTGGACGATGGAAAGGTGCGGGGTTTGAATATAAAAGTACGCGAAGCTCGTTCTTCTTTCTCCAGGAATTTATTCGTCCCAAAACAAAACGAATCATCAACCTGCAAGAGTTTCAAGGCATCTAATGACTCTAGTTTCTGATCGTCTTCCGTGCACCGAATCAACACACAGGGATCCGATCTGGCTCTTTTCATCTTTAGCGTGTATAAATGATGCGATAAGTATTTCAAATACCAATGTAATCCAGATTCCGGGATACCATACAGAGGTTTGACTACTTTCAGCACGTAACCTGGAGACAAGCCAAACTCTATAGGTGCTCGGATATATACGTTTCTTTCTAACTCGCTGCGTGATTGGATATACTCTTGGGTGTGTCACGTGTATATGATACAAGGGATGGCATTGGAGCAGCGAGTGAGAGAGAGAGACGCGCTGAGAATATATTTGGACTGTTGGGGCTTTTTGTCGATGGAAGTCGCGTCGTTGTCCGCGTAGTTTTGTGCCACTAGACGGCTCTTCTGCTTCAATTGGTCTCCCACTTTCCTCAACTCATTGAAAAGTTGAGATCCAAATATCCTCTCCCCTT
>JAULBU010039507.1:0-14751 GCA_032358235.1 Odonthalia washingtoniensis | reverse complement strand
GTGGATGTACCCGCGTAATTCCACCCAACTTCCGGTAAGGTAGCGGTCATCGACTTCGGCCTCACGGAGAAATTGGCGAACCACATCCGCTTCGGCTGAACCAGGTACCGCACCCGTTGACGAACCAACTCTAGCGGGGATAGACGAACCAACTGCATCATATGCAGGCATGAATTCTCACGGGACATAATCACACGTCCCGGATTGCCCACAGTATGTGTACACGGAAGGCTCAACCTCGTCCATCGCGGCGTCATCATTCTCCCAAACGGCCGCGCCACCAGCTTGGATGCGATAGTCATCATAATAACCCATACCCTGGTTACCACCAGTAGACGCACCAACCCATCCGCTAAAAAACACATCAACATTTAAAAAGATAGGGTGACCTTTGGGAATCGGCGCACGCTCACGAGAGAAAAGTCTCTTCGCATCCGCCTCGCAGATTACTCGACGAGCGTATGGATCGTAATAAACCCAGTCCGCACCAGCCCTGACTGGACCGGGTGACTGATCTTCCTTCTTTTCCCCACAGGCGCGCCACGTGGATGGAAGCTTACCAAAATCCGTGTGCTCGACCACACGTGAGAGACTCAAATACTCGTCAACGTCCCCGTTTACCAAGAATCGGTACCAAGTTCAATTAACGACTAAAATCAATCGTGTGAGGAGAAACGGCCCAAATCCGGTATTTTTCGTACACTTCATGAAGCAGGAAGGCTGCTGTCTTCTCCACCATCTCGGTGTATACTACAACCTCACAACCGCTGTCGGGATCATTGTGCATCTAGGACCAGGCGTAAGAAAATCAAGGAGGAAGAACCACAACGAAACCCTGGGGACTTCGACACGACTCAAATTTTTGGTATGCTTAACCGAACCGTCGCTACGAAACTTGGGGCGAAGATGATGATGTGTCACGTACTGATATGGCACGGCCAAACCATACTTCGAACCAAATTGACGCTTGTATCTCATCCGGACCCTCCAGTAGGTTGAGTATTTGCGCAAATACCGGAACTCGGCCTTGATGGTCGGTTTCGTAAACAACATCGCCTCATTTGAAACAATGAGCTGTCCTCTCCAGCCTTCCAGCACCTCAGCTGTAACACTGTCAATATTATTTACGTAGTAGATCCACCCTGGGTACACGGTATGAGAATTGATCTGCACGAATAGTATCTGGAAGTGGGATAAACGTCAAGAAACGGTTCAAACCGGCATACGCAGCTTTGGCGAAATCCGAACGAGCCCCCAAATTGTTCGGCCGCTACCGATGCGAATATCATTACCGTAACAGAAAAACCGGCGTCGCCAGGATTCAGTGCCCAAAAAAACTGGACCAGTCACAGGCCTGTTACAAGAGAAAGTCGTGTTCGTTCCCTCAGCCTTACAAGCTTAACCTGGTACGGACACAGTTCATTTCCCCACACCCCTGTCATCGACAGTTGCTCGAAGACACCGATATTGTGGTAGACGTCACCTAGACAACAACTCAACCCATCCCCTCCCCTTTTTGGTGGAGTGCTTCTCCAATTACGCAGGCTACTGCCGAATGAGGGTCCCCAACACCCTTAGTGCCGGCTCCCTTCCTTCCCTCTCTTTGGGGAAGTGCATTGCCCTGCAATATAGACGCTATTGTTTAGATGCTCAAATGGGATTACACGGGTAGCAAAAATGTTTTTTGGTCCACGTGTACAAGAAACTGTGAAATGAATACAACTCACAGCATAGCGGCAAAACGACAACTACGGCGACAAAACCGAATGAACAAACCATCCGCAACGGACGCATACTCCAACTCAACATCTCACACCCCACTCATAAGGGGGGAGCGGCAATTCGCGACTTTGCGGCGCTTTCAACATGCAACCTAACAGATGCAATTTTCTGTAACAGTCAACACTACACCAGTGGTCGTCTCCCCAACTGAACACACTGAATCACCTAATCCTGGTTCAGCACGACAAAACTTACTGCTACTTCATAAGCGTCGGAACAATACACCTCCCGAACAAGTGGCAGAAAAATACGCAAAACGGATAAATTTATGTGGTTATGGATCAACAGAAACACTGAACATAAAACTCCTAAAGAGGTAGCCGAATAGCTGACACGAAATAAAATCCTGATGAAAACAAACAAACTAGAACAAATATAAGAAAGACCACCACGGAGATAACGGCGTATCGCAACCCAACTCCAGGTGAGGTAACGATAGTCAACCCCAGACTCACTGAGAAACTGCCTGATCACTCCAGTGTCATAGTCGGTACCAACACCAACACTCCCGGACGCTGGGTGCCGATTAGAAAAATCTGCGGAAGCAGAGCCAACACTGGGCCACTAGCCCCGGATGGTCCCCCATACGAGTGAATGGATCTATATGCAACGGACAATTATCATCCAAATGGCAATGAATTGTCAGTAAGGGAACCTACGCACCCTATAAACACCACCCTAAACCATGAAGAAAACATCACCTCATCAAACACCAACGATGATACTGCACCAGACATATTTGTAGTTGATAGACGGATCCGTGACAAGAAGGGAGAGGAATTAGAAGGTATTAAGATAGATACGGGTGCCAATAGAAGATCCATCGTGTGCGCCAACCAATATGATGCATATTGTATCGCATTCCATCTAAAACGAGCAGTAAAACCTCTCCGCGGGAGAAGCGTGAAAGGCATAGGAGATTTGACAAAGGTGTTTGGGAAGACAGGATTCAGATTCCGTTTAAGTATTTAGGAATAATAGCAGAGTAGACTTCCTGATTCTGATAGACGATTCCCCATTGTTATTGGAAATGGAGGATATAATCGATAACAATCTAGACATTAGCTGTCAAATCGACAGATTTGATACAGATGCGAGTTCGTGTGATCAAGAAGTAATTTATGCAGGTCCCACATTCATTTATCGCATTTACTGAATTCAGTGTTCACACTATTTAGAGATGACCAAATTGATTGAATGAGTGAATTCGAAATTATGTTATGTTAGTATTTACTAACAGTGACACCTTTCACACGTGTTAGAAATACATTCAGACCGATCTTGGAACTGGAATTTTTATCATAATCGAGTCGGCCAGGAAAACAATAAAGAAGAGCTAGACATTAATAATAAATTAGATATCTCACGCCTTTGCACCTAACAAGTCAAAACAACCGGGGACAGGAAACAAGAACCAAACAAGCCTAGGTTGATCAAACAAAAACCTGACGAGCAAAGGAGATCCCCTCACTACGAGAGAGAAACGTGAGCCCGATCCCCTGTCTACTGCGAGACCAGAGTCGACCCTAGATTTACATAGCCTGTAACGCTACCTAATCGTTGCAGGGCATAGTAAATAAGTTATCGCACGCCGAGGGCCGCAATAGAACGCGATAATAAGAGGTGAAGTACAGTAAAACTAACGTTTTATTGGAATTTCATTCAGTTATCGAGGTACGGATCACAGAATATTCAACTGACAAAGTGGAACCAACTACAAGAAAATCGGAAAAGAACAAGTAACCTCAAGAAAGCAGCCATCGGAACGGGTGCATTCGACATTAGTCTATTAGGAAAATATATCACATTTCAGAACCATCGTCATCCCCTGTAATTCGTTAACTATTTCCTAGTACACAAATGGAAGGTCACTCACCAGCCTTATGTCTTTTACACCATGAACGAATTGAAACGCATTCACTCCACGTTTGGCCACCCTTAAGTAAAGGAGACGCGGAACCTATTGAAGAGAGCAACTGGAGAATCGGTAGACAAGGTAACTAAGAAAGCCATAAGGAAGATTGCTGAATATTGTAGAACATGCGCCATACGTAGTGTGTCTCTCCGCAGATTTAGGCTGACAATTGGAATCTCAAATCTCAGATTCAACCAAAACGTTCAGGTGGACACCATGTGGATAAATGGGAAGCCTGTTGTCCACATGGTGGATGCATCCACTCACTTTACGGCCGCCCGATTCATCTGCAGCCATTCCTAGTCAGAGATCTGGAAGGCAATACGCCGCATGTGGGCGTTGTTGTACTGTGGACCACCCGATTTCTTGGCGGTAGACCAAAGCTCCAATTATACCTCCATAGAATTTAGAGCAGCCGCAAGGAACGATGGTGTCCAAATCCGTGCGGCGGCACCAATTGAGAACCCAGGCTCAATCGGCATAGTGGAACGCTACCACGCTCCCTTGCGTCGAGCATAACTATAATTGCGGGACAACCTGGACAAGTCTATCTCCAATGAAGATTGTCTTCTCATGGACACGTTCGCCATCAACTGTGTGAATGGTCCCGACGGCTTATTTCTCATCCTCTTAGTCTATGGAGCCATTACTCGTCCTGCCCGAATCACCCCGGTTGACACGCAACGCCAAAGAGCAGAATCCTTAGATATTGTCATGTAGGAGGTGATCAAAGTGCAAGCCATTTTCAAAATGCAACCTAGTAGCAGAGGCTAAGCACTCAAAGGATAACCAAAACGCGACTTTATTATAAGACTCGGTATGTGGATATAGAATAGGGCGCAGTTAATAAGATTAGTTCGCAATTACCGCTGTCCTTGGATGGGCGGGGTAAACCGGATCCCTTCTACGGCTAAGTAGCTTTGCGGGTTCTCTGGTTTTAAGCAGGGTTAGTGCTTGATCGACTCAACGCAACCGACTAACAATCGGGCACGCTTTAGTTCGTGGGGATTGTCTCTGCTCTTCGACACTGGTTTTGATCAGTCCGTGGGCGTGGTTCTGGTTATATATCTGTAAGCCTGCGTTTACCTTTCGATAAGGGTGAGATAGTTACCATATGTAGGTAAATTCTGGGGTTCTGGTTGTCTGTAATAAATGTCTGCCTTATTAAGTTCATAGTCCTGATTATCATGACGGTATGTATACTACTTTTGAGGCAGAATGAATGATAATAACACGTGTAGTGTGGTCCCACTATAGTAGAGGATTTGATACTAACTGTTCAATTAGGTATTGAAATCCTATCTCTTGCCATGTCCCCACGTGTCGCTCCACACTTGGTACGCATGAATCATGTGTCTGCCAGTCTGGCATATTGTAACCCTCTTTCTTCAAGGCACTGTAAAGGTGTCTCTCCATATCAGGTAGGCGTCTTTTCAACTTGTCAGTACAGTATACTTCGTTCGCCCTTCTTTTCATTCGCTAAGTGCATGTGGGTCCTGTGGTAGGTGGAAATCATCCTCTTGCATGTAGTGCCGTCGTGTCTCCCTGATTTACTGTCTTGTACAGTTACACGTGTGGAAAATTGCCACATTTTTGGGTGACCCCCGCCTTTTCTGGGTTGTACTATTCTGACTGTCAAGCACCATATGGTTCGAGCCCTTTTCCCTTCCCATGTCACTTTCGTCAACAATCGTCCTCTTTCGTTCGCGCACGCGTCTCCGTTCTATTCACCTGTTGGTAGAATTTTTATTGCGTCCTTACGTACATTCCCTTATCATTTGGTTACCATCCAGCGACTTCATCTTTATCAACGCATATCATCAATAGCGACATAATCATCATCAATATCATCATAATCATCATCAATCCTTAATAGCAACATAATCATCATCATCAACAATAACATAATCATCACCAACAATGGCAATATTATCATCATCATCATCAATAATAGTATAATCATCATCAATCATTATAACAACATATCACATCATCATCATCAGCACATACCACACCATCATCATCATCATCATCATCATCAGCACATATCACACTATCCTCATCAACAGCTCCGTGTCGTTTGAACTCGTCGTCGTATCGAATCTTAGATTCGACACTCCAAAAACTTTCTTCCGGACTACACGTCCCATCCTCGGTGTTTGATCATGAATTGGTTATCCTGCATCATCTTGAAGAGTGGGTACTTCGTGGATAGCATCGGCTTCCCCAGGAAATCAGCTTGGTTTTGGTCACCAGGAATCCAGGAAGTTCTATCTAATTCTCCCAAGTCATAGCTCTGTCGCAGCGCCATAACATCAATCTGCAGACGTCGTTACGTGGTTTGTGAGTCCTTCGATATAAAGTTGAAGACTGTGTTTCTATCAACCAGTGCTTCCAACCAAAATTTCCTCCCTAGTATTTCTTAGATCAAGTCCTTCACCATGAAGGCATAGTCGAATCCGAACACCAATACCTGTACCTCGGCAGCCATGACCGAGCGTGCTATTCTCTGGCATCGATTGCTCCCGTAATGTACTATGTTACATTTTCCGTCACCATCTACCATCATTAACACATAACCGAGCTGGCTCTTGAAACCCTCTGCATTGGCGAATGAGGCATCCGTTGTGAGAACTATCCTCGTTGTTTTCAGGTTCAACTTAACGAAGTTCAAGCCTTGATTTTTAGTTTCCTTCATGTATTTTAGGCTTCTATTCAGCATTTTATACTCTTCTTCGTTTGTTGGCTTACTCCCAGATGTGATCAGTTGTAAGGCGGCGCACACATCCGGTCGGACGTTTACTCCAACATATTTCGCCGATGCACTATGGCTGTTGAAGTCATCGGGGAGGTTACTAAGGAAATTGAAGGGAGAAGGAAAGAAGAAAAGGTTAACTAAAGCAGGACCTAAGGAGGAACGTAAGGAATACGGGTTTGTAGCTATTTCATAAGTGAAGATAGAAATTGCGTTCATCTTTAGAAGAAGGTGGAAGACGACATTATACTGGACATCGAGAAGGGCATTATAGAAAGGGACCAAGTATAAAGAGTAGAGAAATAAAAATATTAAGCGACCAATAGACTTGAGTAGGCATCAGCGGGGGAAGTTCAAACATCTTCGCGAAGAGCTTACGTAGATCATTAAGCAATCCCTCACCGAAAAGATACATTCTCCAACGGAGTCGATAGCAGATGCCAAAAAACTCTTACGTTCGGATGTCAAGCCCATCTTAGAGTGCGGTTCATCGCAACAATAAGACTCGTTTGTCGAGGTTGAACAACAAAATAAAAATCCCATCTCAGGTCAGGAAGACGCACCCCACCGTCTACTCTTACCGTCTCAACGGGTTGCCATCGTACATCGTGATACATCACGTCCGATAAAAAGAGAATTTCGAGCAGCCCGATCGCACCGTTCTAACCCATCGGCCGGATTCCGAAGTTTGCCCGATTATGATTCCTCGTCGTCCCAAGAAGATGATAAAACTACGGGCCTCTACCCGGATGTAATCGATCTATCCGTACCGTCCTTCAAACGTGAAAAAGGCCCCAAACATCGTGGACTATCCTCGTTCAAACCATCTAACCCGGCCTTCGGGATATTGATTTCGTATCTGTATTACCGCCTGACGCAAGTCAGTGGCGAGTGGTACAGTGCACTGACTGGATAATTACGCAGACACCTCAAGAGTCTGGAGCTGACGATGAAAGAACACCGATTTTCGGTCGACGATCCAATACTGATTTTCGAATTCCTCTCTAGAATGGTGAAATAATGTGACATACTCGGTCTGACCGAGGCCCAGACTTACGTGGTATTTCCCTAGTTCCTTACGGGGAAAGCCGCGAAACAATTCCGCTGAATAAGTGTCGAAACAGGCCACAGGCGAAAGGAAATAGTTTATTAATTGGTTAGAGGTTAAAGCAATAGATGATAAATGTAAGAAGTTGGGGGAGATAGTTAGGATATATGGCTACTCTATGGTTATCTGAAGCGTAGTTTGATTTCCGCCCTGATACGAGAAGTATCTTTCTAGGCGATGAAATCGAAGGGCAAGTTAATGTCCTTCCTCGGTTCTGGATTCTCAACCGGGACGATCAGATGTACGCAGTTAATGCATGTGGATTGATCACGTCTACAGTTGATGTTACCCAACTTGGTGCATGTGGTTGAATACAGTTTCCTCCTTCAGGTGTTGTTGACTGGTTAGGCGCAACGGGTTTTGGATGATTTTGCGGTTTCGTTCTTGGTTAATGTTATTGTCTGCTTCTTTATTAAACTCATCGTCCTGAATGAAACAACGGTATGTCTACTACTTCTAGGTCAGACATAGTGGAGATAATACGTGTAATCCTCGGTTCATAATAGAGGATTAGGTCCTAATTCTTCAATTAGTACATCTAGTCCTATCTCTTGTCAGGTTTCACGTGTCGATCGCATTCCAGCTCGCACTGTTCCGGTTGTTGCCAGTCTGGCAGAGAACAGTCTTACAGTCTTCTTTCTTTCGTGGAACCATAACGGTGCCTTCCTTCATGACGCTGTAAGGGTGCCTCATCATACCGTGTAGGTAGTTTTCGTGTCTGTCATTTCGTACAGTACGTTCTGGTTCCCTGCCCTCGCATTCTCTAAATTCATACGGGTACTGTGGCAGCCTGAATGTTCCTGCTCGTTTCGGCGAGTATAGTACTCGAATAATCATGTTTAAACGTATAGGAATTCAATTTGCACTTCATGCAACCTACTGCGTTTTGTGGTTTGTACCATTTGACTGTCAATCATTCTTCGTTCTATGCTGCTCGTTTGTATTTCGTCTTCTAGTTCCAGTTCTATACCCTATTCCAAATTGCTCGCTCATAATCATTTTCCGTTCGCATTGCGTCTCCATGCCACCTTTTGGCGTCTCCGTAGTATTTCCTGGGTTATTACGCATATTCCCTAATCATGTAGTATCAGCTTTTTCTTACCGGCATGTCGCATCATCATCGTTCATCATCAGTACCGATATCGTCTCGTCATCGGCATCATTGTTCTCGTCAGTATCATCGTCGTCAGATCATTTATCATTATCATCATTATCATCGTCATCTATATCATCATCATTATCATAATCTTCTTCTTTTATCATCTGTATCTCGAGATCTAGGTCTCTTGTCTTCTTTTACACTCCGTTGGGGCACTTCTCCTTCCTATTATATCTCACAAACGGTCGCTGTTATATCGAATCGAGTCATCGATTCGACAATAAGAAAAAGAGCTCGCTTCGAAGGTGGTACTCGCTGTCCAGAAGCCGTCCAATCATTGTTGCGGAGGTATGCCACACCAGCAGCCATACGTGAGGCTGTGAATTCATTACGCGGAACGCGGCAGTTAATTAATGAATCCGAACAGGACTTCACGTCCAGCTTAAACGACGCAGCATATCTCTGTGGTAATTTCCATGACGAGTTGGAAAAGATGACATTCTTTGTAGACGTACTTGCACCAACAACTTGGACTATTTTTGTCCGCTTCCAGAGAAATGAACCCCGTCAGGAGTTAACTTTCGACCTCCTTGTTCAGTATGCCCAATAACAATGTGGCGCATACAGAGCACAATGCGTTGGAAAGCGGAATTCAACATTACCCACTCGGGGATCCAAAAAATTACGCGAAGTACACTTCGCGGAAGAACTAGCTGATGCACACTCGGTCAAGTCCGAATACAACATGGTAGTACCAGACGATTCGGTGGACACCAATGACTCACCATCCACAATAATGGAAGAAGTGACTAACCTGTACGCAAATATAGTCAGACCAGGATACATCAACTTTTGTTGAGGGATACTTGATCGCCTGCTCTGTCTCCCGTGACAACGTTCTCCTTTCCATTCTGGTTCTATGATTTCCTCCCCTCTATTTTATTAGGCGCGGTTTCCCGTTTTGGAGAGTCCGGGCTATGTTATTCATTCGTTGTGTCTGCAACATTGGGTAACCCTTAGTGTCCCCGTGGTCTTCTTTTCTTAGCCGCGCTACCCCCTCTTTGTGTGTTTGAGGGCTCAGGTTTTGTCAAGTATCCTTCCTATTTCCGTTTTCTTTTATAAAAGTGTAGTGCTTTATTAGTGTCCCGTTGGCTATCAATACAATACCTATTGCTTGCGTCCCTTCGTCTACCTGCGTAGAACGATGTACGGGATTGGTGCAGCGGTGAGCTTTGATTAGTTAAGCCCAACTTACGACCCTGGGTTTTCGGTCGTATCACTAGCGTCGCGGAGTGCGCTGACACCGGGTGATTCGTTACATAGCTAGGATTTATCCTACCGTCTTGGTGACGTGTTTGTATGAGTCTGTTCCTTCTCGGGATGAAGCACGTTCTCAGTGGGTTTACGGTTTGGTGATAAAAGGTATCTTTTATTAATTCTCTCTGGTCTGCCAAATCTATCATTGTATAAATATACAACTCTATCTTAAGTGTCCAAGGTGCTTTCAGCACGTGTGTTATTCACTAGTTTCATCTGCAAGCTAAATGATATTTCTATCAATGATTCTAATTATCTCAATTCCTAGCAGTTACACGTGTCCGTGATGAATTCTATTGATGATTCTAATTACCTTATTTTCTAGAAGTTACACGTGCTCGTGATGATTACTGTATCTTGTGATACGGGAAATGGAGTTATGTTTTGTATGGCTGAAGGTATGTTTGATAATTGTAATATCACATTAATCACATTAATTGTCTTGCTTGAGGTTATCAGCTTATAATAATATCATTATTATTATTCCTTTCTTTGACGCGCAAATTTTGTTTTTGGGATCAACACTTTGGAGGACGCTCTTCAACCCCCAACCGTGTGGCGTGGACCGCCAACAAACGAAGCCACTAGACACAAAAACCATTGACTTGTCACCAATGTTATGAATTCAACCACATTTCTCCAAAATGGAGCAGGTCATTTCCAACCATGACAAGTTGTCAACAGCACAGAAGATTCGTGTGTCGGATACAACAAAACTGGCGTTAATCGCACGCCATCAGAACAATAACCCTCAGACAGGGGACGACGTTACCAAAAACAGTGAAAAGACCCAGGGAAACTAACTTGGGGACTTGCCTAATCTTCCTCTTTTGTAGTAAAGAAAATACTAAGTCTCCAAAAGACTCCTTCACAAATCCCCCTTGTCCCTCTTATCACTTCCGTCTCATCAAAAACACCATTACCAACGAATAGTTTCGGTTGTCTCCAACAACCATGAAGGAAAGTAACCCGTACAAGCACGCAAGTCGCAGTCCTCATATTACCCAGACGCAACTATCTTGTCTATGCCAATATTGGTCTCACCTCATGTTTAACAAAGCGGTTTGCTGCAGTACTGGATACCGGTGCCGGTTCCAGGTCCATCAGATGCTCCGACCTACCGTATGGATCGGGGAAACTCATCAAGCCCCTCAAAGGGTCGACCAAGATACTAAACGCTAATAACAGACCGCTTAAAATGGCGGGGAAGATTATGCTATCTGCACAACTCAGGTCGCAGTCTGAGATGGTGAACTTCTACGTGGCCGATCAACTAGCAACGTTCGTCATCCTAGGTTGTGATTTCTAAGACAAAAATTTCGAAGCAATCCGCCCGCGTAAGCAGTTAGTTGAACTTGACGACGGTATCACAGTTCCTATCATTCGGAAACCGAACAATAGACTCTTGAACGCTCCACCGTTACTAGAGGAACAGGAATACATACCCGCCAAGGGGAGGGACTTCACCAAAAATATATGTAGCGGAACAGACGGTAATACAACGAGAAACGAAAACATGGATCCCGGTCACAACAGCACGCCACCGATTAATCCTCGTTGAACCAACATAAAGCCTCTACCGCAACCCCCTATGTATAGTGGGCGCAGGAATATCCGATGTAACCGACGGAAAACCTTTCCAGATATTGGTTGCCAACTTTGGAGAACATCCAAAGATGCTGATTGTAAACTAACATATTGTTGACGCAAGTCCGCACCTCACCTCGCTCGTCGGGTCGGATATTCTCACTCCCAAATGCTCGGCCTCGTCCCTGAGTCGGAATCACCAATTCTATCACCTTCATTGCTTAGTATGCTCCATCAATCCGCCAAAGACCCACCGTTAGTTAAGAAACATCTCGAGGACTCACGCGAGTCGCACATGGACCAAGACAAAACGCTAACGAAGGCGGCAGATAAACCACTTGGAGTACCAGAGAAACACCATGTCAAGATACGGTATATGTTGAAAAAGCAAGAACCCATGTGGCTCGGAAAGTTGGGGAGCATCAATGTCACCGAACACGCCATCGACCGCATACCCAGCACAATGCTGTTCAAATCATCACTGTATCGGGCAGGACCAAATACAAGAGAACTCGAACAATTCGAGGTTAACAAACAGCTCAAAGACGGAGAGATAGAACCTGATTATTCTGAATGGGCAGTACCTGTCATCTTCGCGCCCAGGCCGGAATGTAAACTCCTATTTCGTATCTACTACCAGAAGCTTAATCAAGCCTCCGTGTAGGACAGCTACTCACTTCCTCGTATGGACGAATGTATTGACTCACTTGGAGACGCCAATATTTTTACAACCTTGGATGCATATTCTGGTTATTGGAAATTACCAATCAAACCAGCTGACAAACCGAATACCGCGTTTGTATTCCATGTTGGTACGTATCAATACAACCGAATGCCATTAGGGCTCACAAGCGCCATCGCAACATTTCAACGCGCGTTAGATCTCATTCTTACCAAGTACAAGTGGCAGACTTGTCTGATATACCTCTAGGACGTTATTATATACTCCAAGTCGGTGGAGGAACACATCAAGCCTGTAGACGAAATCTGAACCTGCCTTCCAGCAGCCGTTGTCACCTTGAAGATCGAGAAGTGCCATTAGTTACGAGTACCGACGAGTACCTTGGTCACGTCATCAACCCAAGTGAACTGGAAATAGATCGAACAAACACGGAGTACCTCTGGAAAGCAAAGTCACCAACGTCAATGACGAAATTACGATCCTTCCTCGGACTATGCAACGTCTACAGACCGTTCATACCAAGCTTCACTAACACAACTTCAAAACTTAACGAACCGTTGAAGATGAATAACTCCTACTCATTCGAACTGAATGAGAAACAACTCCAATCCTTACACTATTTGATAAAGGTCTTTTGTACCGCGCCTATACTGGCGTTACCTTAACCTAACTTCCCGTATTCCGTCGATATGGACGCAACCAACTACCAAGTACGGTGTGCTCTCTTCCAAACCCATCCAGATGGGGAACTAAAACCTATAGGGTATTGATTCCCTTCATTGAACCAAGCCGAGAAGGGATATTCAGCTACCGAACGAGAATGTCTGGCCGTCATATTGGCCCTAAACATACTCTGTCCATACCTTCTCTACGAGAAGTTCATCGTTTACACAGACCTGCAGCGCTTGGCTGTTCATCTTTTACACAGACCATGCAGCGCTTGGCTGGTTGCTAACAATTACTGACCCATCAGGCAGACTCATTCGATGGCGGTTACGACTCGCTGAATTCTATTTCTACATAAAGTACAAAACTGGTAAGAATAACACGCAAGCAGACGCATTATCTCACCTTCGAACAACCGTAAAGGAAATTATGGACGACACTGAAGACCTCCAGACATTCACCATTCAAGAGGATCATTTCACCAACCATGAAACCTCTTTCCTGCCTCTCAACAACGTCCACCCACATACCCTGGACGATGATCACCAACTAGACGAAAACTATTAGATGAATTCCCCGCCGACGCAGTGTGCGCTACCTTACCGGTTCCAACACAATCGGACCCGTTATTGCAACAAATCTCCATAGAGTGGCTGATCATCACGCAATAATCGGACTCCTTCTGGCAAACCATACGACAAAAAATCGATGAGAGGTAGTTCTAGCCTTCGGCTTCAATGAAGACGGATTAATCATCCGAAAGGCTGATAACGGACCTCAAATAGTCATCTCTCACTCCTGGGAGGCAATAGTATTGCACATACACTATTACACCAGACTTGCCGGTCACCTAGGGGCACGAATCTATACCAGACAATACGCCGTCATCTGTACTGGCCTAAATGTGCCGTCGATTGCTACGCCACTGCACGGCGATTTCCAACTTGTACCCGCAACCCCATTAAACTGCGTAAGATCACAACTAGACTTCAGCTATTTCCGGCCGAAGCACCACCAGAGTCTTTCACCAGTGACGTCATGGGTGAACTCACCAAAACCGCACGCGGTAACCAGTATACCTGTTTGTATGGGACCGCTTCACGAAGCTGACTAATACCGAACCAATGAAGGGGTTATCAGCGACCGCAGTGGCTAAACACTTCGTGAACGAATGGGTATTCAAGTATGGGACCCCGAAAGAACTAATCTCCGATAAGAGATGATGCTTCACCGCCAAGTTCTTCCAAGATGTTTGTCAGATACTGGGCATACACATCGTCTTCACCACAACCTACCACGCCCAAACGAATGGACAAGTTGAAAGATACAACCGGACGATAAATCCCGCGATGTGAAGCTACTTGGGGATGACCCCAACGATTGGAACCTCTATACGGGCGCGCTAACATACTCCTATAATTCCAAACCGCACAGTTAAATAGCACTAGCACCGTTTAAACTGGTATTGTCACTCCCGCCACCAGTCATCGACGTTGAAAGCAGAATCCTCAAGATCACAAACTCCAAAGAAGGTCAGAAAAATCTGTAATACATGGTTGAAAAGGGGCCTTCGTAATACGAAGGAGAAGCTCGACAAGGCACAAGGCCGTTACAAACGCAACTAGGACGGCCTACTAAGGCAGCAGACAGAGAAAATCTTACCAGACGACTGGTTATTCTTACGGGTCAGACGACGGGATGAAAGGGAACACCACTATAAACTAGCTGCGGTAACTGACGGTCCGTATAAGTTTTATAGGTTAATGATGTAACAGGAAATAAAGTTGTAATTGAACGACCCGACAGGTCGGTTAAGAGAGTTTCACTATCACGTGTATTC
>JAULBU010039496.1:0-14755 GCA_032358235.1 Odonthalia washingtoniensis | reverse complement strand
TACTGCAACTCTTTGAGATCCTTTCATTTGTCCATTTTCAGATACCAGAATATCTATCTGTCCAACATTCATATCAAGTCTTACCTGTAATGAATAAGTTGGAAGAGTAGGATCAGGAGTTGATTCAAACATAACTCTGGTTCTGTTATTTCTATCGGAAGCGTGCCCTCGGAGTCTAAACTTGATTCTTCCAAAATCTGCTAATGAAAAAGTTCTCTCCAAGCGATAAGTCCAGTCATCTTGGGGAGAAACTTGTTGATTTTGCGATTTTTTATACCAGCTACTCATGTATTCCTCTATCGGATATCGTTCCATCTGTTCTTTACATAAAAATGGAGCAAATCCTTTAGGAATATGTTTGGAGCGGTTATTTAAAGGCGCACTTTTTCATTGTACGGCAGGAGTTTAAAGGGTTTAGTATTGATATGGGAGGGTTATTGCCCTGCTGCGCTTCGCTTGCAGTGCCCATTCGGAGGCGAAGCGCTCCGAATGCGAGAATCTTTATCAAGATTCTCTAATACAGGGGAATTAATAAGCGTATGGGCTTCGCCCATAATGAATAAACGCTCCCGCTTTTGATGACGCAGGCTTGCCCCTGCTACTCTCATTACAACGAGAGGACAATGAGATAACTCATCGCCGACCTGCGGAGCGCTTCCGAGTTCAGGTCTGTTGAACGACAGCCGTTAGTATTATGGCGACGG
This sequence comes from Odonthalia washingtoniensis, assembly GCA_032358235.1. Lineage (NCBI taxonomy): Eukaryota > Rhodophyta > Florideophyceae > Ceramiales > Rhodomelaceae > Odonthalia > Odonthalia washingtoniensis. Next base: position 14,051 of record JAULBU010039496.1, on the reverse strand, counting down.
CACGCTGTAGCGCCATTATTTTGATGTAATGTTCTTTTGTTCGTAACGGTCTGAATGTCTATAACGTTCGATCTGTTCTTAACGCTCTAATGTTCGTAACGTTCATGTTTCTTGGCGAATGCGCCTCGAACACTACATCCATCGTCAGTGCGCACTGTAATCAGTAGCCGTCCACGACATTTTTTCTGAGCATTTAATTCAGTGTAGGGTAATATCTATGTCACCAGAAGCAAATTGTACATTATCCCCACTCGATACTAACTTAGAAGCTGCAAGAGATCCAAACGCAATCATATTTCCACCGGATATGGCATCAAAAATACAAACATGAGAAATGGTTCCCCAGGATCCAGATGCTTGAGGGAATTTCAAAGTACCAACATTTGAAGTTGCTCCACCGGAAGATGTAGCCCAAGAATTACATACAATTCTTGCATATCCATTTCCTGACGGCTCTTGTAATGACAATCCATCTTCGCCAGGACTTCTTAAGCTAAGACCAATATAGATATTTGCAGGCACGGCAAATGTATTCTTCTTGAACGTATGGTCTAGTACTTTGTTTTGTAAATATGTAGTGAATGGCATTTAACTCTCCGTAAGTAACTATATCGACAGATGTGTCTTTATTCTTTATCTGTCATTCCGTAGATCTCGGAATCTGATTTTTGCTCGACAATGCTGCTCTTATGTATCCCGTTTCCGTAGACATAACCTATAAGTCTTGGATTTACAATAGACTGAACTATAAGCATGTCTTGATTGCAGAACTCTCCATTTAAGTGCTTCTGTACAGTAATGCAAAAAGGGTCTTCTTCAGTATTGAAAATCTCGTAAATACAGCATGGGGTATTCTCTCCGTACTGATTCATATGAGATATTTTTACGCAGCCTATAGCTAGATTGTCGAGAAAAAATTCTCCTGGCAGATATGCTTTTCGCATTGTTTCGCTACTTATTTGCAGTAGTCTAATGTTTATGTTGAATTTTTCTATGAAATAGTCTTCGTAATAATCGTCAGAAGATTTTTTTCCGCAATAAAAGGCAGAATCTTTCCATAGTAAAATTTCTTCAATCTTTGATTTCTTCAATCAATACTCCTATTGAAACTTTGAAGTTTGATGCAAATATTTTCTTAACTACATGAACTTTCATCTTTATAATGCCAGTCTTCTTCAAAAAAGAGTACACCAGATTTTTTATCATCTCTTCTGATTCGGTATTGTTGTAGGCACTACACTCTATTGATGACAATGGCACTTCCTCATTGAAATCTCTATCCGAATCTTTCTCGTATATCTTATTTCCTTCAGAATTGGTAGTAGCAAAGCATCCTGATGAATTCTCTAGTCTTAGCTTTTTAGTTTGAAACCCGTCATAGTCTATTCTTATCATGCAATAAGAATCTATTCCATAGACTCCTATTCCTGTCGCAGCCGTCATCCATTCAATTATGTCTGATTGATTTTGTGTCATAATGAAATTATGGGCAAATTTCAACAATTCCATATCTATTCCCTACGGTATTGTCAGAGGTAGAAAAGTTCTTGCCCAGCCCTCCAAGTATGATTGCTATTTGCTTACATAGTACTGAAACACCCTTTTGAGTAATTCCTCCGATAGTAATAAAGTCTATAGACTTCTCTTTGCCGGAAAAATGAATTGTAAACTCTTTGTTCTCTATGGAAGAATAGTGTATTCGTATGTCGTTTTCTTCAAAAAAAGATTGCCAATCTTTCATCTTTTGGAATTCGTAATTAGAAAAATCTAGATCTCCGCCATTATTAGATCTGATGTTAAATCCCATAACCAGTAGCATCATCGTTATTCTCTTGCATATGTGCTCTGCCGATATTTTGTTGGATTCGGTAATTGAGGCAAGAACAATACAAGAGGTATCTCTTTTTAGTTTCAAAAACCATATCTTGCCGGTCTTGAATGGGTCTGGTTCAAGCGAAGCGGCGTATGTATGCTTTTTATCCAAGAACGATTGAATTCTTTCAATGGCAGCATCTATTCTTTCTTGGACAGATTTTTTAATCTCTTCTAAGTGATCTGTGTCATCTGAATCTTCCATTTATCATTCCTTTAAGCTGATTCCTTTTATCTTGGCTACATCGACCAGGCAATCATTGCCGTACTTTTGTCCCACAAATGAGGGTATATTTATGCCAAGCGAAGGCTTGCACATACCTATAAGTATTGGACTATGACTGGTAGCTATGAACTGCTTAGTTGGGAAACAGTCAATTAACTTCATAATCATGGGTGCATGTCTTTCCATGTACGCATGCATCTCTATGTTATCTATTAAGACTATATCGCTTTTATCCATGAGTCCAGGATCACATAAGCTTCTCAGTAGCGTTGCGATCTTTCTTTCTCCGTCACTCATGGACTTGAAGTGAACCTTTTCCGAACCCTTATCTATGATGAAGTCCTGGTAGAAACCTACTTTTTCTCCAGTAGCCGTGCCATCAAAAAACTGCTGATGGGTCTCCTTCCTGCCATCCCAACCCTTTTCGAAGGTCTCTACCTTCTTGCCAAGCGAAACATCATAACCATATATTGTTTCTGCCATTTCCAAAAATAGATCAGATCTTTCTGCGGGGATCTGGAACTTTTTCATATTCATAGGATTATCAGCATCTATCCAGGCGATGTTTCTGAAGCTATCTAGTTCGTTTACTTCCACGCCTTTACTGGTAACTATGACAGCCTTGTCTCCATCGTCTGTTTCGAAAACTCCTTCTATTCGCATTTCTTCTTCGTACTTAGCAAAGTGAGGTAAAGTTGGATCGTAATCAGGATGATATGTCATTTTTCTGAATATAAGGTCATTTTCTCTTCCCATAAATTGCCGAGATTGACCTAGCATTTCTATAGCCCTAAGTGCTGTAGATTTGCCGCATCCATTGGGGCCAAATAGCAGACAAACGGGCTTGTAAGTATTATCAGAACGGTTAAATTCGAAATGTGCCTTGCGATAGCCTGCGTAGTTTGTGAGCGTAAGACTCTTGATTTTTAACATTGAACATGCTCCTCCAAGGAGAGTATCGGCAATTTGTCGAAATACAGGTATGAACTGGTATGGCCTATATAGACAATCCGTAACCGATGCAACCATGCCGTATTTTGCGGAATTTGCAGACATGGGTAATTACGTACCTGATCAACAGGTAACGGGAGATTGGCTGCAACAAAGGTTCCATGCCTCTGTTGTTTCAGATATTGGCTGCGGAGATAACGGCTGTGCTTATTTGCTTTCAAACGGAAACGTATTGAAGATAACTACCAACGATCAAGAAGGTCGCCAGGCAATGTGGTTATATGCTAACTCTAATCCGTTCATAGCTGACATTTACGATGTACATAAGGAAGGAGACCTGTGGTACATTGTAATGGAGAAGGTAGATAAGGCGTCTCCTCAACTTGCACAGGCTGTGCAGGATGCTTCGGATTACCTTGGGGACAGGGGTATATTCAGCGCGAAAAATGCGCCTCAGGCTTTAATTAGGTGGCCAGGAATGACAGGTCCTTACGGCAGGCAAATCATGGCCTACGTATCTTATCTGGCGGCTGCGCCAAATTCTCCGTTCGATTTCTTAGACTCAGATAATGTTGGCGAAAAGAACGGAAGTATCAAGTTCTTTGATATTACCTGAAGTTTAAGATAAAGGTTCCCAGAGTTTTCGCATATGTTCCCACCTTGGCTTAAGGAATTCAATAACCTTTTGCTCATCATCGGCGCAGACACGAATTATGCTAGATCTAAATAATCCCTTACGCTGCCCCATCCAAAAAATCTTTAAATCGCCTGTCATCTCGAATGGCTTTTCGAGCGGATTAATTTTGTCGTCATCAAGATTCCAGTCCCATCGAAATAAGAGATTGTAATCAAAGTCGCCATCATTTTCTTCTTTGAAGAAAGTATCAAAACTGTCCCATTTTTGATAGCAGTCATTACTAAAATAGTTGGTGTCTGAACAGTAGTATGGGTGATCTATTTCCCAAAGATGTTTAGAAATTGTGGTCATGCAGTTCTTTCGTGATTATCTGTTCTCTATTGCGATTAAACGTTGCTATTTAGGTCTTCTGCAAGTTCAGGCTCCGTGACAACTAAGTCTCTGATATTTTCAGCATCAGAATTTACTTTCGCGAAAAAGCGATACCCCACATGCAATTGACTTTGCATTTCTTTTGGAAAGAAACTCATATCAAGTCGGGTTGCCTTAGAATAGCTCCATTCGGGTATTGCAACCCAAACAGAGTCATTCTCGTCAATGGCTATTACTCGAACGAGGCATTGCCAAAATTTACCTGATCTTTCGGAGATCCAGGAATTTGGCACGTTTTTAGCCTCAACTTCCAATCTCTTCAATCGATCATTTCGTTCTGCATTGGTTTCATGAACGTTGTCTCCGGTATGATCTCCGTAGAGCCAACGATGAGTATCAAAACAGAAATTGCCAGGTTCACGAATCTTGAAAATTGTGATTTCTGGAGGCAACTTATGAAAGAACTCATCCGTATCATCGAAATAAACAGTGATCCCCTGAGAGAGGATATAGTCATGCTTATCGCTGGTTATTTCAATATGCGTCCACTTTACGCCATACTTTAATAGTTCGCTTTCGACCATCTTTCGCATTACATCACCAGGTTCTCTGGCGGTAATGATGTGAATTTCATTTCCTGCGGCAATAGCAGCGCAAGAAAGCAGAGCAAAAAATGCTGGAGCATCTGAAATCGTATTGTCAAGATCAAAGCCAAATTTCATGATGCCTCTTCCTTAGACTGATGCGATGCCCGCATTGCGGCAATTTTCTGAACATCATCCATGGTATATATTGGCAATTCTTTGATATGCCCTAAATATCCGTATGGACCTGTAGAGATGATCTTGGTGACATCATCACCTTCATTGCATTCAAAAATACACGGTCTACCACCTAAGTTTATCCAGTATGCCTTTGCAGCATCTATACTTTCGCAAACTGCAAACACTCTAAAATGTTCGTCAAAAATCAAAAACGCCATGCTGCAAGGTTTGGACTCTGAACTTTTCAGCTCATTACTCATTGTCACGCGCAGAATCCCTTAACGTCAGTGAATATCTCGATCCAATGGCTGGTCATTCAAATAGCGAGGCTTGGATGGATTGAAGACGATTTCTCCATTTTGACCCTTCTCGATCATAGTCCAAGCACCGGGAAGTTGAGCAACTTTTTCAAAGCCAGCACCTACCAGTATGGATTCCATTAGGTCTCTGGCCGCATCATGGAGGGAATGGATAATGACAGGCGTTTTCTTGTGCCTTCCATCCTGAGCCATCCAGAGAGCCACAAAACGACCATCTTCGGCATCATCCAGAAGTATTCCTTCGCTCTCCGTATCAAGATCGTGATCCAACATAATCAGGTCAAATGGTTCTTGAGCATTAGCAGCTTTTTCTAGCGCAGCGATAGCTTCCTTCGCACTGAACACCGGAACAACAACGAGACCAATGCTGTTGCGTCGCATTCTGCGATGCCTGCCATGATCGTTATCTAGAAATAATATCGCCATTACTTTCTCTCTGCATAACAGTTTTTAACTGTCCAATTTGATTTAGTAAAATCACTCAGTTTGTCATGAATGACCCTAAAGAAGAGTTTGTCAATTTCTTCCTTATTTACAGACTCTCGAAGCGTAGTTTTTTCTTCTTCAGAAGCAAATTCTGCGATTCGTTCATCTCTTATTTTTGACAGGTCTTCGAAAGGAACTTCTCCATTACGAATAGACCTGAGGAGATCTGCATTGGGGCGAGGGAAAGTGATCGTATGATTCTTGAGCAGTTCTATTCCCTGCTCAAGCAAACGAATGGTGTGATATGCGTTTTTGACGCTATACCCAAATTCAGCATGACTCTCTTTCCTCTTAGCGCCAACCACGCTTGGCCTATGAGAAATTTCTCCAGTTTCCTTGTTCTTGGAAAGAAGCTGAGCCTTCAGCCATTCTCCGGAAGCAAATCCTCGAATAGCATTAGTCAAATTCTTGCTTACAAAGAGATGCTTGTAGTTAAGAACTTCGTCTCCGGTAACTGTAAGAACTTCGTATGATTTTTCCGGCGCAAACAAAATTTCAACCGTATTCGGAGATCCCTTTTCCAAGAGTTCAAAGAACTTAGCAACTCCCCAAATGACAACATCAGACTCTTTGTCTTCGTATTGTTCGAAGGATTTTCTACGAAGAAGATATTCCGCTGGCTCGATAACGAACCCTCGGTAATCAACGTCTGATGTTGGGATGGCGCAACCATAGAGATGTGATCCGCTACGGACCAGCATCTCAGGATTGCTCCAAATTCCATCTCTTTTAAGTGGTATCATGTTGTTTCTCTCGTATGTCATGGAGTCTATATCGACAGTGGAGGCTTAGGCTCTGTACTGGATCGTAGATGGAGAGTCAAATGGAATGGGCTTCCCTTTGGGATCAACCGAAACCATGGTAATAGAAGCCGAACAAACATGCTCTTGGCTGTTTGTGTCGTACCTGTCAACTTCAACCTCTACGCCTATCTGAACGCTCTTTGTGCCAGTCTTTATAGTCTTGGCGTACAAAGAAACCGTATCTCCAACTCGTACCGGCTTCAGAAAATCAACCTTATCCATGGACGCAGTTACCCAGCGATGCATTCCGTGCTTTCTTGCTTCCACGAAAGCGGCCTGGTCAATCATGCACATGATTATGCCGCCAAAAATTGTACCTACAGGGTTGGCATCTTTAGGCATGGCGATAACTCTAAGCGCCAAGTTACCCTTTGAAGACTCTTCTACTTGCGGGACAGTAATTTCTTTGACAGACGTAACGTTTTTGACTTCCACGGTTACTTTCTTTATATCTTCAGAGTGAAAACATTGACTGCAAAAAACAAAAGATCCCTTATCTGTATCAAAAGGACCATCTTGATATCTGCCTCTAAAGCAATGATCGCACTGCTCTCCTGCTTTTGGCATCTTTCTTCATCCTATGTTAAAAACACTTCACCGGCATTGCCGCTTTAAGAAGCATGTCATATTTTCTTTTTATCGTCAAAAACTCATATATCCTCTTTGTTGATTAGGATATGCGGCATTTTTGCCTCTTGAGTATATTTTTGGCGCAAAATTAAAACACATCATAATATCTTTTCAAAGGTACAGCCGGACGCTGCAATGAATATCTGCATATAGAAATCATTGCGACTTTTACAGGAGATGGAATTCTATATGAACACTCTTAGATTGCTCTATTCTCTGTTGTTTCAAGACAAAAGCTTTGGATGCCTATGGATATGCCATGGACACCAGGAAGTTAAAATACACACCCACTTTACTCCAGGAGAAGTATTTATCAATACTGGAGAATCCTGCCCGCATCACGGTTGCGGTTCTGTTAGAGATGGTTTTGATGTTAGAATCATAGAAAACGGATTTGTTATTGTTTGCGACGTAAAGAGTCACAGAAGGAAAATAACCTGGGTTGCCCTCGAATACAAAAGAATGTAAGAGGAAAACATGAAGTCAACTGTTCAAGTAATCGGCTGGTATAATAAAAGAAATACCGGAGATGAAGCTTATAAATTGGCTTTTCCGGCGATCTTTAACCATGACTTTATATTCTCAGATATACCAAAACCAGATCACGCCTCTTATATTCTTGGGGGCGGAGATATCTTGTCTTCTTCATTTCTTAACTCTATAAGCAAAGTCCATGGCAAAAAGACAATCGCCTCCACAGCCTTCCCTGAGAATATAGACAAAACGCTCTTGTCCCAATTCGAAACCGTCATAGTTAGAGATGAACAAAGTTTAATCAATGCACAAAAAATAGGCGTAAACGCCATATTGGCTCCAGATTTTGCCTTTGCGCTGCAAGGAGATCCTTTCTCCGGTCGTCGTCTCATTAAAGACATATTCAAAGAGGCATCTTCTGATTTGTACGAAAAAACCGTAGGAGTTGTAGTTAATGCCCATCTTCTTCCTACTCACGGAGGACAGTCATCTGACAGTGCTAGATTTGATAACTTCTGTTACGATATGGCTTCGGCTCTAGATCAAACAAATGCAAGTATCATTTTCCTGCCTTTTGGTAAATCCATGCCATGGGACGACAGAGTATCAAATTCAATCATAGCTTCTAGAACTAAGTATCACAAGAAAAATGTTTGCGTATACAAAGATCTGTCTGTACAAGAAAATCTTGATATCATATCCGCAGTAGACTGCCTGATATCAACCAGACTTCATTCAACCATATTTGCAATCTCTAATTCTGTTCCGTTCGTAGACATAACTCACAATCATAAGAATAGCAACTTGTTAAGAACGCTTAATCTTGAAGATTATTCTCTTTCGTATAGGAAAAGCAATACAGAAGACATTAAGGAATGTATATATAATAGACTAATTTCGCAAAAAGAAATACGCCAAAAGTTACTTATTGTATCTGAACAACAAAGAGATGCTCTTAAGGGAATTGTTACAAATGTATGTCTTGTTTGACAAAAATTTGATCGCAAGAGCTGTCTCTGATTCTTTTGTCTCTGTTGAAGGATTAACTTCTAGGGAAGTTAATAATGAACATAAGTGGGAGTCTGTTGTCGGAAAAAGGATACCTCATACTATGCTTGTCCCATCTGATTTTAAAGTTAAGCCCTCAGATCAACTTAGAGTGGCTGTAGTCTGCAACTGGGATGATAAATGTGGAATATCAACATATTCTAACTATCTCGTAAATGCAATGAAGATTAAAGTTTCCGCCCTTAAGGTATTCAGCGAGGCTCGCCCAGATAGATCTATAGATCCAGAAACGCCCATTGATGTAGAGGACTGCTGGATAAGAGGAGAAAACCTTCTACCTCTGGCCGAGAAACTTCTGGAATGGTCTCCTGACTTCATTATCATACAGCATGAATTCGGAATTTTTCCCAATGCTTTTAGGTTCATGCAGTTTTTGCAGGCAATCAAATCCATTCCTACAGTTACCTGTATGCATAGCGTTTACCGTCACTTAGATAAGTTGGTATACTCAGAAAGTATTCCAAACATAATCGTTCACACTCAGCAGGCTAAGTCGGTTCTTGAAGAAATGGGAAATTCTTCTAAGGTTTTTGTTGTTCCTCATGGATGCGTGCAGACAGTAGAGACAGACGAAGTCTGGAATATCATGCATAATCCATATACTATCATGCAATTTGGATTTGGCTTCCGCTACAAGGGAGTAGATAGAGCACTTCAGGCTGTTTCTCATTTGGTCCACAATGATCCTAAGTTCAAAGATCTCTATTACTTCTATCTGTGCTCTTCTAATAACCATAATCAGTTATCTAACCAGGAATATTGCGACTACCTCATAGAATTGTCCAAAGAACTGGGAATTAGAGACAATGTTGCCATAGTTATGAAGTATCAAAGCGATAAAATGCTCAATCTATACCTGAGATTGACAAAAATGGTAGTTTTTCCTTATCTTATCAACGAAGATAACATGGTTTACGGATCCAGCGGCGCTGTCAGATTGGCGATGGCCGCTAAGAAGCCAGTCATATCCTCAGAATCTCATCTCTTTGATGATCTAGAAGGCTTCGTGCCTCGTCCTAAGGACCATCTGGAGCTCGCCAAGGAGATTGACTGCCTATTTAGCGACTCCAAGCACCGAGAGCAGGTGGTCAATCGTGCTCAAGAATACGTTCTGAATAATTCCTGGGAAAATACCGCCGATAGATACCTTGCTATCTATAATCAGATCGTCTGAAGGTACTTTCAAGGAACTTGTCGAAGAAAATAGACATGAACTGGTACGATTCTTATAAAGAAGTATATTCTGCAAACTCTGCTGGAGCTATTATTAGCGGACCAGTTGACGGGGCAGGACATATGACATCAGATGATCCAGCGCTAATATGGTCAGCGACTATTAACGGTCAACCTGCCGGATACGCACTTGTTATTTTTCCTAAAAACAAGCCTCCTTTTGTTGGACAGGTAACTATATCCAAAGACTGGAGAAGACAAGGAATAGCTTTTGAATTGTATTCTGTTATTGACCAGTATCTAAAGCAAAATAACATTCAACCACTTAGGCCATCTAGAGATCTGTCTCCTGGCAGTCAGGGTCTTTGGGATAAGAGACGATTATTGGGAGTTGGATAATGAATTGGTATAATGTATTCAAATTTTCCGCGCTAGAACAAAATTGGTGGCAGAATTTCTACGACCATCTTACGAAAGCCACTCCTTTTGTCGTAAAAATTGATGGAGTAACCACAAGGTTTGTCTCCAGCGGTGTTGATGGAAATAAGATATGGTATACCTTCATGGCAGCAAGAGAAAACGATCGATATACTTGCAGCGTTAGGTTTGAATTTTCTCAAAGCATTCCTCAAGGCGGAGGAGAAACTGTTTGGAAAAATGATAAGGGAGAAGTTACTTGGCAGAGTTCAACACTGCATCAAGTTATTCCTAAGGGAAATACAGAACTTGTTAAACTGAATTGGTCTGTTATAAAGAACATGAACCTTGGACATAACGGAGCGGAACTGGTCGGGCAGGGTTTTATTCTCGCGCAAAACGCTACGCCGGTGCTTGTTCTTACTCAGATAAAGAACGCTATTCTTGGAGATATGTACGACAACGAAGATGATGGACCAGATGACACTCCTCCAGTAGATTCTCCAGTACCATCTGATGACTCCTACGTCCCTGCTCCGGTTGCTCGATAATCAAGAAACTTGTCTTAAGAACTGCGGCGGAACTGAACCATGAATAACAATGGTCTCTTCGCTCATGCCTTCCCAATCTCTTTCTGCTCCCACGAATTCCTTAAGACCTAATCTCCAGGCAATCGCTTTTCTTTGATTGTCTCCTTCGAATGGATCTTCCTGGGAAACTCTTGGAGTAATTCCTGCCGCTTTCATGGCCGCAACGTCTATCTCTATTACAGCATCTCCGTAAGAACGAGTTCCTTCGGGATTCGAAGACGTAAATACTGCATCTCCAGTTCCTCGGTTACTTAACCCACGAGTCTTGGAGGCCGCATTAATTCCATACTGAAGTATTGAAGGTACGTTCTCTGAATCAGTTCCATGATAAAGTTTTTCTCCGGCACTTACGTTCTGCCAGAAAGTTTCACCAAAATCCGGAACCGGAATGTACGCATCCAAATTGAAATCATTTAAATCATAGACCCAATTGTTGGCATCGCTGAAAGATACGCCAGAAGCATCGCATTCCATGACCATTGAGCCGTAAACATAGACCGGAGCGGCTCCGCCTGGCCAGGTAATTTTACGATAAGGCACTTTGTATTGATTGAATACGGCAATAGCTTCATTGCAGTTATTGACTTCAGATATACTTTCTTCAAAAGTCATTTCGTTTTGAGCGTATTTGTATTTCTTATACCAGTCCATATCAATACCTTATTAAATGAGCTGAACCGCCTTCGTGTTCCGCCTCCATCTGAAAACCAAACTTATTCTCAAGTAGAGGTATGAGTACTGGATTGACTACCAATACTCGCATCATGGTACTATATCCCATATCCTGATAATCATGCTTCTCAGATTCGTACTGAGCAATGCCTCTTTGAATTAAGGTCGCCCCAACTCCTTGTCGCCTGAATTCAGGTTTTACTGCCAGGTCAAAAGAGTACACATATACCTTTTCTGGTTCATAATCTTGACTCTCTTGCCATCCGCAACTTAAGGCTCCAATGACCACTCCGTTCTCTATGGCAACTTCTCGAACCTGACTGTCTCGGGGATATTTTATCTTCGATTGATTAAAGACCTGATCAGCTTCTGCGCCTTCTTCGTAATCCTCTTCAGGATCGATGCTCTTGAAGTCCATATCAGCTTTTCTATACCAATTCGTCATTTCATCGTCTCGCATAAGAGAACTGAGATATTTTCTCTTCCAGTTTTTGCAGAAGAAGAGCTATGGTATCGGCTACTGTTCCGGTCTTTGCGTCAACTTCTAGTTCCATAATCTTCTCCCTGGTACTGAATTATTCATTTTTCGCGCAAGAATAACCTTCTTGTTCCGATCCTGCTCGACCTCCAAATTTTTTCGCCATATTGTACTTTTTCACATATTCCACGCAATTATTGTCTTCCACCAGCTACCCACCTTCCCTTAAGCTTCCCTCAAGTGAATCAACCATATGATACGATAATAGTGTTCATGAGCGATACTCCATCAAAAACCCCATGGAAAGCCGAAGCCGATCATGCTTTCTGGATGTCTATAAGCGGATATCCCTGCATAGCTATTCGCCATAAGCAATTCGGAACATGGTGCGGATATGTAGGCATTCCTGAAACACATCCCCTCCATAAAGTTGACCTGCAAACCGAATCCGAATGCCTGAAAGAACGCTTCGAAACCCTTAAACAAACCCCACTCGCAGAAATGGACCTGTCCCTAGACCGAATGATGGCAGGTCTCTTCGGTAACATGAAGCCATGTCCCGCATTCGTTCTTACCGCACACGGAGGCATAACCTTCGGAGGCTTACTGAGCAGACTTGAATGCCCTTCCGAAATCCCTCCCCAATACCTCCCCGAAGGCTATTGGTGCTTCGGTTTCGATTGCATGCATAACAGCGATATTGTCCCAGCTTACCTCGATGAAAGCTATGAACTCTTCCAAATAACCAAAGACATAAAGAGTATTTTTAAGAACTTCCTTTTTTCTCCTGAAGAGAATACTGATGACCAGGAAGAAAACGATAAAATGTCCAGTTTGATAGATAATCTAGGTTCAGGTCTAAACGGAAAAAGTACCTACAAAGATATCGAGTTCGTTAGAGAACAATGCGAACATCTTGCAGAACAACTAAAGTCACTTGTAAAGGCTCCCACAAATGAAAAACAATAAACTAGTTATTGATGAAAAAACTAGCGAAGCAATACTTGAACTCAGTATCAAAGAACACAAATCAGCGATCAAAGATCTTAAGAAAGTATTGAAGCAAAAAGAAGAGGCAAAGAAAGTAAATATTCCGCCTCTCCCCGTAACTTCTGCTGATAAAAAGAAAATCGCAGAACTTAAGCGACAAGCTCTTGATATGAGGACAAAAGGCAGATCTTTTAAGGAAAAAATCTCTGTTGAATTTGTCGTTGAATACGGATTTAACTGGGAAGAAGATGAGGCATGTTCTTCTTGCGGACTTGATATAATCTCTATTAAATCATCAAACAAGGCTTTTCAAGAGATGCTACTTAGTCAAAAAGATGCCATTGTAGATAACGCCGCATACGATATGAACGAAAACAAAAATTCACCTCTCACCGATAAATACTGGTCAAACAAAGACAAAGTAAACAAAGAAATCGCTCAAAACTGTTCGGCTTTCGACGCTCTGAATAAAAAATATCCCACCAACGGCTTGCATAGACAAGTCTATACCTGATTTAAAAAGAAAAACAATGGGACAAATATTCGATGAATTCCTGGAACAGTTCAGCATAATCCCCAGATTCTTTACTGCATGCGGAGATGTTGCAAGCATCGCAGTCTATTGCCTGTTCCTCATGCTCTACTATGTAGCAAAAAGCTTGATGCTGCTTTGCTCCAGAGTCTTCTCCTGCATGCTCTATTTTTTGGGTATCTAGTTTTTTCGCGCAACACAGTAAGAAAATTCTTAAGAAAGCGATCTTATGGGCGGTACAGTTTCAGTTGTCATTCGTCGTAACGGCATAGTTACCCCTATGAAGAGATGGACAAACCCTCTTCCCCATTTCGTTAACTGCCTCCCCTTCATAGAAAACAAAGATAAACACTTCGATGACTATTTCCAAGCTTATAATGACATGAAGGCCGACTGGGAAGCCTGTGACGGCAAAGAGTCATTTACACTGAACATGACTTCGGTCTATGCTCCATATCCAGCTCCTATGGCTCCCTGTAGCTATGGGATAGTTGTTATTGACTGCGATAACAAAGTCATATTGTCATCACAGGGATATACAACATTTGGAAGAATAGATATTACCCGTTTTCTTCCGTACAAAAAACTTACGAAAG
>JAULBU010039485.1:0-14758 GCA_032358235.1 Odonthalia washingtoniensis | reverse complement strand
CCCTCATCATCACGCATCTAGGACGAAAACGATCGATTGGGACCATGATTACTAACACGGTTAGCACATCTGGCACAAGGGAAACCCTCACCCTCACTGTGAAATGATACGAATAATACTGTGGTGCAATTAATTATAACACGTCTTAGAAATTTTTGAACTCAAACGTCGCGCCTACAGTGCGCATACTAAATCGTCGTGACTAATATCACATCCAGTCACGAAAACGTGACATTAGTTTGACGTTAGCTTTCTACGTCTTTTCCCGCCTTCGAGTAATTGTCCCCTCTGCCACGTACTTTTCGATTTCAGTGTACAGTATACACTGACTTTCTGTCCATCATTTACAGTACTATTCTGCACCCGCCGCTTGCGTGGCAGGTGGATCCTATTTAAGGGTACTTGGACCTCATATTCTTCAATATTCTAAATAAATAAAAGCACCCTTCGAGTCTAAACCTATCCCCAAAATGCGCATTTTGCTGTCAATCACGGAGCTCTTCCGGCTTCGGTAACCCTTCGAATCTGATCCTACCCCCAAAACGCGCATTTCGTGGTCAGTCACGGAGCTCTCTCGGCTTCAGTAATCCATCAACCATTCCTATGCAAGTTGAGCCCGCATGGCTTCACGTCCAACGTAACGTACCTGCACCGCTCTATCACACTCATTCAACGTCAAACCCCCACCGCTTCACGAGCGCACCATCAGATCACCCGTAATTGCTCCACCGGTTAATACCAGTCCCAATCCACCCTCCTCTAGGAATCTATTGTGGTCACACGGGTGATAACCTCAGAATCTATTCCAATTCACGTCGTTGGATATATTTAATGGCGCGATTTATTCTCCTATTCGCCACTAAAATCGATTAATCCCCTACCTAACCTACTACTGGTAGATTAAAACGCCTGAGACGAGTTTCTTGGACAGGAGGACACCCAAATGCTCTTTAGTAACCACTACCTCCATCTCCTGGTGTGCATTCCACTAAAATACTACGAATATACCCTCACTGCCATCAAAATATAATATCAATCGTACGATACGGCCGCCACCGTTGAACTTTAATAAAAATACTTTCACACGACCCGCACTCCCACCGATGAAATTTAATGATAATAGTACCACCACTCGACCCCCACTGTCAAACTTTAACATACTAATAGTACCACTATATGACCCGTACCGTGGAACTGTAATAATAAAAATAGAACCATTGGAACTGAACCGTCACTCTCTAATAATAATATAATTGATACGCTATCATCAACTTCACCGCCACACTATCATAGTAATATGAATTATAATACCAGAACATCACGGTCCCCGTCAATTTTCAGACAATTTTCTAAACTTTCATCAAGTCCACTTGCCCTGAATATAGTTATATCATGCCTGCGCCCTATTTTAGGGTCAGAAAACAAAAATAAAAGTCTTCATGGAGATGGAATGGTCTGGTAACTCAGAAAGAGTATCCGCTTGTGCCCAGATTATCAGTAACGCTGATTCTTGTTATCTTCCTCCGTCCTCTCCATATGTATCACTCGTATATTCAACACCCCCTGTCTTTAAACGCTCCGCATACAGTGCTGCCCTCTGCTGTAAAAAAATCTGTCTTTAGATCGATTACGACCTGACCGTCAGTTTCAACAAAAACGCCATGGTCTCCCAGAAAATCTCGCTTAGTGTAGGGCTCCCAATGCCAAAAGTATTTTCCAAGTCTGTTCAAGTACATGTTGATGACAGTTTCTTTAAACCAATACAAGATGCTGTTGCATCATCACAGTAGTACTGCCTTCGCGCTGTGCGTCCCTCAGGTATGTAAATTAGGTTCACAATTTTATGAAAGTCCCGTCCTATAAATTTAAAGTCAACTAGTGTCGTGTCATCAGAGTAGCTGTTCAGATTGAACCTGGCTGTTTTTATTGTTATCGTTCTCATTAGGATTTTTGTACGTCCTTCTTTGATTCCTTATCCCTTTGGTACAGGCCCATGTTTATATCCGGATTGGCCTTGCTCGATAGATCAGCAGCGGAATTTGTTATCCTTTTTCTCTGCCTCGCCTTCGCATGGCCAATTCTATATTCTTTCAATGCAACCATTCTTGGTTCTGGGGGTTTGGATTACGTAAGCATTTTTTGGCTTCAAGTAAGGTAGGTATCGGCTGTTATGGAGATTCGGGGGATTATTATTTTCTTGCTGCTTGCGGTTATTTTAAATGTAATACTATGAGGAAATTAGGAGAATGGGAGGTTTCGATTTCACTATTTTTTGGTTCATGTGCTTTTATTATATAATAGTCCTTGCAAGAGAAGCTGTGGTTCCGGTTTCATTTACCTAGTTTGGGTCTGTGGGTGTTTGCTTTTTGCTTTATTTTCATTTCGCTCCCATTTTTTTAAATGACACCGAACTTTTCCCTAATTTAATTTTAGGAAAAAGACACGATCAGTAGGGAGTAAAGTGGGAAATCGGCATAATATGTCGATTTCCCACTGATACACTGAATATTATTCAGTAGGGATCTCGCCTTACTTAGGGGTTTAGGGGTGTTTATGGGGAATGATTTAGGGTTTTGTCTTATGAAATACGCCTTGAATCAGATTCCTCCCTACTGATCGCCGATTCTCCCTTAATTTTCATAGAATACCTCGCCCTTTGAATAGCAAAATCCGACAAGTTATCTGTAACATAATTTTAATAAAACCCTGTTCTCCAACTTGTGTTTCTCAATTATGCTTAGAAATGGTTTACCGTTATTTTTGCAACGTGGTATTGAAAATCTAACCATAACGGACCCACATTTCGAGTTGCCAAAAAATCCTATTGTCTCAATCTAGTGCCACAGCACCTGTAGGCTGAGACTGCCGATGTTGTTTGGGTCGATTGAGAAATAATATTGCAGAATGCATGATTTTTAGAAAAGGGCCAGTCGTAATCGATATTTTAAAAAAACCTAGCCAAATTAAAAAATATATTCTAAAAATTTAGAAATTTAATCTTTTTTTTTTATGGGTACCCTTTGAGAAATTATGTATAATGGGGATAAAGGGATTTTGAAATGAACGTAGAAATGAAGAATGTTAAAGGTAATCGCAAAGAATAATTCAGAATCTAGAGATGAAAAAGTTAGATGACATGGTTATCGGTCGATCATGGAGGAGACAGAACCCATTAATTTCGATGCAGCAATGATAAACACATGAATCCAACGATACATTGAATACCTCTCGTGAGCAACGACCATTTTCTTTGCGTCAGTATCGAGCGGGGGTGGACTGAATGTTTTTCTCATATGTGATTCAAGACGACGTTTGTCTACTTTCCCATTCTTCGTTTTCGGAAATTCTTTCAAGAAAATGACATCCGAAGGAAGGCAATAGTAAGGAAGTGAGGCAGCTACAATGTTTTTCACGGAGGCGGTATCTTCAATCCATGGAGTGACCCATGCCACAAGTTCCTCATTAACTTTAAGCACAACTGCTTTGTCCACACCCTCAATTCGTTCAATGACAGAAGCAACACCGTCTAATTCAACTCGGAATCCCTTAATTTTGACTTGGTCATCGACACGTCCAAAATGTTCTAGTTCACCATTTTCATTCCATCTTCCTAAATCACCAGTTCGGTACATTCTCCATTCCACTCCAACTACTTTTTCAACAAATGGATCAAGTAAATATCGTTCATTTGTCTTAATTTCATTATTTAAATATCCCATTGTTACACACAAGCCACCACCCCACATCTCCCCAACGTCACCAATCTTACAAGGATGTCTAGTTGCTGCATCTAGGACGTAAACCGTATTATTTGGAGTTGGTTTACCAATCGTCAAAATGTTTTCAGAATCGTTAAATTTCTGAGCTGTGTTCACAATCGTTACTTCAGTAGGGCCACATGAATTATAAAATGTGCAAAATTCACCCCAAGTTGCAGCAAGTGATCTAGGACATGGTTCACCGGCAACTGCCACAGTTTTTACATGTTTCATATCCGAAGCATTGATCATCCCTAATACAGTGGGTGTTGCGATGATGACATCTGCATGGTTAACCGCTGCTTGAATGTCACGACCCCTTATAAGTAGATTTGCACCATGTGTAAGAGCCCCGAGAATTTCCCAAGCACTCATATCAAATGAAATGCTTAGAATTTGGGCGATTTTCATTTCTGGACTAAGACCCAAGTCCATCGGTTGTGTGAGAATTATATTTACCACATTGCCGTGAGTCACTTGTACTCCTTTCGGATCTCCTGTTGTTCCAGATGTGAAGATTATATAACACCTGTCAGATGGCCGTACTGTTCGAAGAGGTCCAGCGTACTCCAATATTTCATCGCCACCTTGTATAGCATCCACAACAATAACTTTTACGTTTTCGCCAAAGTGAGGAAGTTTTGAAACTGTGCTTTGCATGGTAAGAACCACACGCGCTTTTACTGAATGTGCAACCTTTTGCAATTGTTCAGGAGGTACAACACCAACATGCTGTGGAACGTAACAAGCACCAACTTTCAATACGGCAACAATAGCGACCAACATAGAAATACTACGTTTAACAAATACACACACTGCATCACCATTTCTTACACCATTTTCATACAACATTGCTGCTACTATGTTAGCCTTAGCGACGAGCTGAGCGTATGTGATGGTTGATGAATGGTCGAGGGACCCGTCTGGAAGAACCAAAGTAGACGCAATGTTGTCAGGATGTTTACGTGCCATGTCTTCAATAGCTTCAATGACAGTTGAGTAGGTTGGTTTTTGCCTGGTCCCGGATCCAAATGAGCTGAATAATGATCTGTCTGTAGGGGTTAGACACTCCAAAGCTTCGTTCAGTGGAGAAATAACGGGGAAAGAAGTCATTTTTGATAATTCTTTGTGGATTAGCTTGATTTCTTCCCTTCAAGATGTGGTGAAGTAACTGTTGTTTCTGATTTAGATTTTGAAATTGCAGTTGATGAAATTGGGGTCTTGAATTTGTCTTTTATATAATGAATTCCTCTACTCCGATCCTTGATTCTATCTTATTGAAATAATTAGACAAAATAAAGGGATTTTCTTAAGAAATTCTTAAATGAAATTCGACAGAGTGGACCATCTCCATATGTTATTCCTTCATATTGGGTCCTCTCTTTCATTTGTATGGGTATCAAACCCTGGAAGAGCATGGCTCCTCACATCTCGTATTTCTATTTTTAATAAAAAAACAAGAATTACTCAATTGCTGAAAGGTCACGTATTCTGAAGGACAAAAATAGAAAATTGAAAGGATCTGCAGTGGAGAACGATTAGATTTGGAATTTATATAAATTATCATTGGCTCAAAGTTAAGTTCTGCATATTGACCAATAGCAACAGTGCTCTTGTGATCTGTATAAAAACTAACCCATGATTTGAAGTATAATGATTATACTGCAACGAGGAGAGAAATGTGGTGCTTGCACAACATCTTGGTTCGTTGGAAGGTGTATTCAATAAAATCAACCTTCAAAAATCAGCTCATTTAATAATAATTTACCTGTAGCGGTCAGATAAATTACATTTTACATTCTAAAACCCAGTTCATACATTGCTCTTCTGCCATGCTGTAAATCCGGGTGTGGAGTAGAAACTATTAATTTCTTCCTTTTCTTTTCATTTTTTTCTTTTCAATTTTTCAATTTTTTTATTAAAATGATAATTCTCTATGACATGTTGGGAACTGAAAGCGAACAAAAAACTGATCAACAAAATTTTTGTCGCAATTATATTGCAAATAAAAACTTCTCTAATTCCAGTTATGGAATCTCCGTCCTGAGAATGTATTGGTGTGATGAAATAAAATGACATTTTCTCCAAAGAGGGCAGCCTTTGTCTTTCCTTTCTCGTACATGTTGTGTAAATGTGTGGGGAGTGTCCAGTCTGATTAGTAAGGTTGTAATCTAGGCCGGAGCCCACGAGGCTTACGGCGCAATCTTGGTGAGCTACCACATTGAAGAGAATCGGCTACTAGTACAACGTCATGCAATACCTCTGGTGGTACTGGGTGCCACCACCAGGAAAAACTTATACTAGGACACAAAATTTTGCAAAAATGGTGTAAAAAATATATTAGGAAACCAATAATTTCTTCATTTTCACCTTTCGATATAATTACGTGGTCACATGAAAATGTAAATGACTTTTTACGTAATGTCATCATCGTGGCATGTGTTTCATCTAGTTTAAGCTACTTCTATGTCGTTCGCGTGCCGCTTGATTTAAGCAATGTGTTAACCATTTATCTTTTCAGCGATCCTGAAACTGTGATTTCGGGAAAAAAAAAGAAAAAAACTGAATCCAATTTCAGAAATAACAAGTTCTGGGGTTACTTTCCGACATTAATTAAATTATTTTTTGGAATACGTCACTGAGACTCTCGGAGGAAAAATGTAACAAATCAGTTCCTCTTCATGACAGACTGTCAATTTCACGAAACTATGTTGTGGCACTGTCGACGTTTAAACCCGCACAGTTGAATCACAATCAACCTGGAAACCAGATGAGTCAATGTTCCCACTAATTTCGGACTGTGAATAAGGTTGCAGAGTGACCAAAAATCTGATCGAATTGAATTTCAGACTCTGTGGATTCCATATTTCTAAATTGGATGTACACTGACTGCTCAATATTTGATGAGATTTTTTACAAGTTCTCAGCAATAAGGTTTTACCATTAAATAAATAGGAAAGTATACTTATCCAGAAACGAAGAAATCTCGGTATGGTAGCAGCTGTAGATTTTGAAATTTCGTGGGGGTATTTGTCAGTGGTTTCGTGTTGATTACTGCGGTATGGTAGTTGTATTTTAGGTTGTACTTCAATGAGATTAATATTTTTAACTTTTTCAATAGTTTGAACATTTTATTGATTTAACATTTTAATGTTTTAACATTTTAACGTTTTAACTTTAAAAAAAGTTTTAATTTTTTTTTAGGAAATCGTTATACAACTGAGTAATATTCTTTTGAGAGTATTACTAGGAGCTGTACTGGGAGCAATACAGTATAGTGGTAAAAATAATTTGGATCTCTCGAACTGTTATTACATATATAAGAGTAAAGAGCATCTCCACCAATAAATGCAAACATGCGGGCAAACATATGAATACTGTATACTATCTAAAATGCACAACTGACACAGTGCTAAATTGAATCCAAATTATAATACAAGTATAATATACATAGCATACGGATATCATACTGACGATGTTTTTGTTTCCGAATCGGCATTCCACGATTATGTCTGTATGGTACAGTAGTGCTGTACCACTTCCATATTATCACGATCCTTCCATTGCTGCTATCAACGGGCATATTTTAATATGTATATATGTATATATAGATATAGATAGATATAGATAGATATAGATAGATATAGATAGATATAGATAGATATAGATAGATATAGATAGATATATATGTATATAGATATATATATATATATATGTTTGAGATGTATGTTACGAGTATAATGGACATCACAATTCACAAAGACGTCACAGACACAACGCATCTGCTGACACGCATATGTAGATATCCATTCCTGTAATAATAATATCAAACGTTTTACTTACTATAGTCGTTTGAGCACGCATCTGGGCATAAGGTAGATCGTACTTCGTTCTGATACGCGCTTCCATTTTTTTCAGGAGACAATTCCGTAGTGCAGTGATAGCATGTAAAAGCTTAAAGTTTAAATATGTGTGCATGAGTGAGGGGGGCAACGAAAAAGTTGAAGCGTTGAGCATACGGGTGACGGTGGTAACATTCAATTTAAGAATTCGTTCTGTTCGTTGACGTGCTGTCCGGAATTGTGGGGAACCTGACAATGTTGGCAATGTTGGTTGCTGAGGACAAGAATTGATTAAAACGAATTAGAAATTTCTATTTTTGTACAGTAGATCGTAAATACGTAATCAGTCGTCGTCTCTATCCGTGAAACTCTTGTGTGATTGTACGATATACGTAGAACATAGACCAAGCGTTGTTCTGTATAATGTCCGACAGCAATACATCGACGCAGAATGATTTTTCTTCATAATTTTATAGGATTAATAATATTATTTGAAAGCCCTTATTTTTCTCAAAATGAAACTAGGGTTTCATTCATATTAATTATATGCGGAACAACGTGTATCACTACTGTGGTCCCAGAATGGAGGACTTTGAATCTAATAACTGCCTGCATAAAATATGGAAAATTCATGGAAAGCAGGAGAAAATATGCGCCGCCAATTTTAAATAAGTCGGCGATTATTATTTTCTTTTAAATTTTTTCAATCTACTCTAATTGTACGCACAGAGTAGAAAAGCAGGCTGTGAAAGTTATCCTCCATTTTTCACAAGATTTTTTTTACAAGCTTTTTATTTTTAAATATTTTAAAAAAATAAAAAACAAATAAATTCTATTAAATGGATGGTTTGTTTCTCACACTTGCAAAATCGGACTATGTAATTTACATATTTTCTTCTCAATCTTTTTAACTAATTCGGGGACAGCACCTGCATTTCTTTTTAAGCGCTGTTCAGAACGTTCCCGTTGTAGTCAACATTTTTACTCCCTTCAGATTAAAATTCTTCCACGACCAACCGCTTAGGAGATAACGAAAGTCATAATTCTCGAACGAAAAATGAAAAACGCCATGAATGAGCCTACTTTCGAAAGAACAGAACCTTTGAGGTCTGTCCACATCACCCTGCCTCCACCAACAGCTGTAGAAGGCCTCGAAAAATCTATTTCATCACATTCAAAATCAAGCAGTTCTGAGAGTGAAAAGTTCAAGGACGATACATTCGAATCGGAATCAACTTCAACGTCAAAGTCAACTTCATTTTCAATTGAGGAAAATGACCAGTTTCAAAAGCTTGAAATGCTACCACCACTTGCATCCAAACGGTCCCATCCAAAGCGTAGTTTTTCTCGTCCTCTTTTCTCACCTCATCGCAGGATGATGACGATAATTATTCTCGTAAATTTTGTTTTGCTCGTTGCTTCTGTTTTCAAGCCATTGAATTGGCATAATTCACCCATAACTTTATCTTTACTTTTCTCCATTAACTTAACACTAACTGTCATCATTCGCCAGCAACGCCTTATTAATTTCTTTTTCAACTCTTCAACAATTTCACGAACAAAGCTACCGCTTTCTGTGAGATGGGCTCTGGCTAAGGTGTATCATTTTGGAGGAATACATTCCGGTGCAGCTATTTCTGCGACAATGTGGTTAATAGCATATTCGGTTTCTCTCATCCGTCATTTAATAGACACTGCTAAACAAAATCCGTCCATTGAATTACTCATTGTTACATACGTACTAGATGCTCTATTAATTGTAATTGTCTTATTTGCATTACCACAAATGAGACAAAAGTATCATAACACATATGAATTAACACATCGTTTCTTGGGATGGACAGCTTTAGCATTATTCTGGCCGCACTCAATTCTTCTAACAAGGGACTTTGCATTGGAAACATTATCGTTAGCTGTCAATTACTTCACATCACCGGCGCCATACTTACTATTACTTGTTACTATGTCTATTATTTCACCTTGGGTAACTATCCGCAAACATCCTATCACAGTGATCAAGCCATCATCACATGCCATAATGGTTTCGTTTCCTTCTTCTAATTTATACCCGCCGTTTGCAGGATCTTCATCATCCGTATCGTTGACACCATTACGTGAATACCATTCGTTTGCAAATATCCCAAATATTACGGATGGCACGACACGAATAGTAATTTCAAGGGCTGGTGATTGGACGTCAAAAGTAATAGATAATCCACCAACCCATTTGTACGTCCGTGGAATTCCTACCGCCGGCGTTGCAAATATTGAAACTCTTTTCAAAAGTGTGCTTTACGTATGCACTGGCTCTGGCATCGGACCGGTACTTCCCCATTTACGGGCTAGACATGTACCGGCATCTTTGTTCTGGTCTGCTCGAACGCCTGTGGACACATACGGAAAGGCCTTTGTCGATGAAGTTGTGAACAGTGTCGAGTGCGAGGTAGAAGTGTGGGATACGGCAATCAATGGAAAACCTGATATGGTAGCTTGGGCTTGGGGTATGAAACAGTTGTGTAATGCCGAGGCCGTCGTTGTTATCTCGAATCAGAAATTAACTAGAAAGATTGTTTATGGTATGGAAGCTAGAGGCGTTCCTACTTTTGGCGCCATTTGGGATTCTTGAATTTCGTTATTGCTAAATTTGTAAACAGAATGAAGTTTTAGCAGTGATAAGACTAGGGGAATATCGAAACAGCATTTGTAACATTTTCGAAGCATTGGTCATCGCCGGCTCGAATCCCGACGCTGCTAAATTGTGCTGATTCTCAGTAATGATGACCCTGAGTTCAAGACTTGGTTTGTCAATGTATTGGTTTTGGCGGCCACCGTCCAGTCATTAAAATTTTGATATAGGGCCATCAAGAGTTATCCTAATTCAAGCTCACCTTTATTTTTATAAAAGATGTACAGTATGTTTATCATTCTAGAAAACAAAATTTGTTGCATTTAGTGCAATATGGTGTAATGAGAGGGGAAATAGGGGCCATAGTGGCGCCGCGACAACGATTAGGGAATTGTTACATGGATGGGCGTGGTGATAACTGTTGTCTCCACGCAAAACCGTGGTGACAAGTGATGTCACGACGGGAATCTGCGAGGCAAGATAATATTACTCTTTTACACTTATTTTTACGGGGAATCCATTTTTATATTAATTTTTATAATGATTAAATTACGTTTGTTTTCCGAACCATTCACCCCCTTTTTACACTTTTGTGCCAACTCTAACGGTGAGTGCAAGATGTTGTCGAAGGAAGAAGGGGAATGTAGGTGATCAAAAGGTGATGATGATGGGGAGAAGAAAGTCCTCAAGCTTACTTGTAAAGCCGCCGTGCACTTAGTTGTATACTAAGCGGCCGGCGGTGAAAGAAAGGAACTAAAGCTGTAATTTGTGCTGAATAAAAGGGTACAAAAACAGCCGCAACCATCCATCAGCATCGTGGCCGGGAGACCCTTTGCTAGACGAGTGGTTCGGAGTTTAATCCTTGGCGGGTGCACCTAAGGATAGGGCCCTTGTCGTGCAGGGTAGAGCCGGCATCGCCCTTTGTGGCGATGCCGCTTTTTGTTAGCCGACATGTGGTATTATTTGATTGGCTCAGCGGCCTCAAGCGCCACGTGTTAGTGGCGGGCTTGGTGTTGAGAGTGCAACGCCGGTGTAAGCGTAGTTACAACTTTTCAGCTGTTTATCTCGACCTTTGTTGGATTTTCATTCTGAGGACCGCGTTATGGTCGGGACGATATCCTTATTCTACATGTCAAAATTTAGGAAAGTAAGTAAATGCATTCAGTATTTGAAACCTGTTCAGATATTAGAAAATATAAAAAGTGGTGTGAATGAAATGAAAGATGGTATCGATGAAGCAATTGAGGAAGGAAAAGAAAAGATAAAAAATATATATACATGGGTCATTAGGTCAGGGCTATAAATCAAGATTGTCACATTACACACATCTATAAAGCAGTAGAACCGGAACCACCAGGTACTTTAGTGGTATTATTAATGGATTAAAAGATGAAACTTGAACCCATTCGCTTTTGAGAAAGCAGTACCGAATTTTACGGGAAGAGAGGGATGTCATGGCATGGAACAGACATATCCCACAGAAAGGAATAAAGTTTGTATGATGGAAAGTTTGGAAGGGAAGCAATAAACGTAATATTCGTAGATCATATAATGAAGGAGGATACGGGTCAGAATTATTTTGCCGTTTGTAGTATTTTTGACGCAGTGCTATACCGTGTTAAGAATAAATTTAAGAATTGTGAACGAATCTGCGTACTGTCAGATAATGCACAGCGTCACACGGCAAAAATGACCCCTGCCATTTTTCCTATAATCTCATCTCATAAATTAGTAATGGAAGGTCTTATACATCGTTAGTTCCAAAATGAAAAAAGTCTCATTGACTCGCATTTCGCTATTGCGATGAAACATGTGACAGACTACGTAAATGCAAAAAAGAAATCCATATTAAAACCTGGCGACGTGGTGACTGCTCTACAGCATCATGGGGGTATTACTGGAAGTTGTGTTGAATTAATATTACTGACAAGGACTGGGTCAACAAGTTCAGCATGGAGGAAAGCATCAGTTACAACCAAACATGTTAAGTTTAGCTGTACGAACGAACTCAGTGAAACGCGTTATTCTAATTTGGGTGATCAAAAATATGATATAATGAAGTTTGCAAATTGTGGTGCGGAAATGGGTCTGCATTTGTTTCAGAAATGGAAAAGGAACTAGAAAACAAACGCCCAACTCAGGGAAATCGAAAATACAATTGACAGACCGAACATATCTGCACAGGCGAAGAAGAGAACGGAGAATGGATGAGGGGAGGGGCTAGGAAAACTTTATTCCATTTTCTGTATGAAAGATTTATATACCAATAGTGTACACAGGAAATATTAAATTTGGATATACCGCTATACGTGATCTTAGTTGCAGCTGATGTCATGAAACAACTGGAATAGTAATTTAAATGAAACATCACATGCCCAACCATTTATAATGGCAGTAACGGACCATGGGTATAAATATGCTAACACGGAGACCAATGCTGTCGACTAATTCTATAGCCCAATACGAAAAAGGAAAAAAGGACTTCGGTACCCTAGAAATAGGTGGAAGTATTATTGTAGACAATAATGTAACGGAGGCTCGAAATGTACACATATTGAAAAAACAAAACTGCGTTATATAGATGATAGTGATGAAATAAAATATTATTCATGTATCAACCAGAATGGAATTAAGGTATGTTCAAAATGAGGTAGAACGTACATTTGTGATGAAAGCAGAAAGAAACATGAAACAAATTGTAGGAAGTTTGAATAGGAAAAATCCGTTCAAAATCGAGCTTTACGCATAGCAATGGAAATGTTGACCACAAGCTAGATTGCTATATATGACACATCAGATGTGAACTCCACATTTAAAGATATAAATATTGATAACAGAGTGATGTCATCTGTTATCTTCGAAAGAAGAAGGAGCCCGAAACGAAATAATGGGAAAACACTGGGGAGAAACACAATTTCTCATTTTTAAAACAAATCGAGGTGTTCTGTGTATCCACGCCAAGATCAAAGGGAAGAAACTAAGTGCGACAATGATAAAGTCATCAATCCAGTAAATGTATGTAGATTCGTATGACATACCATCCGCACATAGATACGAAAATTGGCAAAATAAGAACACGTCGGAAGAGGGAGGCAGAAGTTCAAAAGGAAGATGGCACTCGCAGAGGAGAGGCAAGAATGACTGATTTGGCTGTCAATAATGCAATAAATAATAACAACACGATTGGTATTAGAAATAAAATAGACGTTGGTGATGTTGATGGTGGCATAAAACCAACTGATGATATAGTTATTATAAACACTGAGAACAAAGTTATCAAAAATGTTTTAGGTTTTGCATACAAGGAAGAAACTTAATGCTCTCCAAACATTTTCCTACCAACAGACAATGTACATTGAAATTATAACAATGTACCAGAACAATGTATGAATCCAATTAATCGAGAAGTTGTGCATGAGTCAGTTCCCCGTCTCATCCTTTATGATACAGTATGATACGGGAAAATGATTCTAGGTATGATTCCAAGTCCCCATCATCTTCGACGTAATCACATGCGTCTAGTCCAGTCGTTGAGTATCACTTTGTTCGTTCCTGTCACCAATCTGTAACCATCATACGTCCTTTACAGTCGTCCTCATATCGTGTATTTGTTCTCATTCTCGTAAGTGCTTAGCACCTTTCGCCTTTTCTCTCATCATATTCATAGTAGTAATGGTTTCGATTAACATGTATTTTAATTTTGTTTAGCGTATTCTTTCTTGTAATTCGTCATCACTTTTCGTCCCTTTCATCATCTTTCACATTTCATCCATCTCTCATCATTCGTTCAAATTTCATCCTTTATCTAATCCTTCTTTCTATGCCATTCCGTCATTACTACTTTCATCTCATACTTAGCCTCATCTCACGACTTCGTATAACGCAAAAGCTCGCCAATGAATTGCATCCTATATCGATTCGGCAATATTATTTTGATTATATTCGGCACAATTAACACCTGTAATTTTTAAATACCTTTTAATAGCATTTTTATTTGATCCAGAAAATACGGTTTCTTCAAACGAATCGTCCAATTATTCGGCTTCGGGTTCTTTACCAGCCATATCTTCGATCGTCACAATTGCAAATATGTCGATTATTTAGTACTTGATAGCATCCAATATATATAGCATAATATACTACCGTAGACTTTTTCTGTATGTCCATACCGTCGAAATATCCGAAAAGGTTCCCTCTTTGCATCGTTGCCAAAAATTTCGACTTCCTCTTTGTGTTCTGGGCTATGTTCCTCACGATAATTTGAAATATCACCATATGTCATCATTACAACTTGACAAATATTTTTATAGGATACCTTTATCCATTTGGTCATGTCGAAAACTCCGTTTCGATTATTTTCATGCAAATTATCGTAAGATTCCTTCATTTTTACTTATTTCCACTTAGACCACCCTTCGGACCTATTTTTTGTATTGTACTTGTAAGGCAGTGGTATCCCAGAGTTGCGATATATATATTTAACAAATATATTCCTTGAACTGGTAGTCTCTCCGCATACTGTCTCAAATATA
>JAULBU010039474.1:0-14758 GCA_032358235.1 Odonthalia washingtoniensis | reverse complement strand
GAAGCCTATCTGCAAAGCCGCCGCGTCGCATCATGTCCATCACGTTCAACCGCGCCCGAGCCCGTTGGAAGTTTCAATTTGAGCGCAGCCAAGGTGGGCAGCGAAAGCGCACTAGCCGCCTTCTTCCGGCGGGCTGGAGCAAATCCCAAGCCCAAGAATTTGACCGCATCGAAACCGCGCGGCTCCACGCGCTTGTCTCTGGTCTCAGTAAGCCAGAGCCGCTGATTGAGCAAGCCGTGCTATTATTTTTGCAGCAACACGCCCCCACGCTGAAAAACCAGCGCGACCTCACCGCAGCGCTCGCGCTCTTGCATCCCGCCTACGCAGGCCAGCCGATGAGCCGCCTGCCCGAAATCGCCCGCAGCTATGCCGCCGAGCAGGCTCACCAGCTGAGCCCAGGCACCATCCGCAATCGCCTCGCTTATCTGCGCGCAGCCTGCCGCTGGGCATGGAAAGCCCACCAGCTTTGTGAGCACGACCCAGCCGAGCGCATGGTGCTCCCCCGCGCCCCAAAGGGCAGGCAAGTCTATTTGAGCCGCGAGCAGATGCTGCAAGCCGCCAGAGCCGCCAAAAACGAGCGCCACGGCCATGATGGCATGCGCCGCGCCCGCGCTGCCATGCGCATCGCGTTTTACTCGGGCATGCGTCTTTCAGAGGTGCTGCAGGCTAGAGTGGTGCGAACGCCCGCTGGCCAAGAATTCGAGCTGCGCGACACCAAAAACGGCCAAGAGCGCCGCGTGCCCGTTCACCCAAGAATTGCCCACATCCCGAACAATCCCGAACTCTGGCCAATCGGCCTGCACAAGTCCACCGCCAGCCACTATATCAAGCGCGCGCTCACGGCTGCAGGCCTAGGCCACGCCAGGCTGCACGATCTGCGCCACAGCACAGCCAGCGAGATGATCAACGCAGGCGTGGATCTGCACACGGTCGGCGGCGTGCTCGGTCACAAAAGCCTAGCCAGCACCCAGCGCTACGCCCACCTCGCCACCGGCACCCTGCGCAACGCACTAGCCACCGTTGGCAAAAAATCCCGAACAGGCCCACAAGCAAAAGCAGCATGAAAGCGCAAAACGCTACAAATAAAATAGCAAAAAGCCCTTGCAACACGTGGGCTGCAAGGGCTTTGATTCTTGGTGGGACCTGCGGGGGTCGAACCCACGACAAACGGATTAAAAGAACTACGTGCGCACCTTGCGCAGCGCTCTCTCATTGGAGAGCATGGATCGCAAGCAGCTCAAAAACCCCTTGTTTTTGCCCTCCAATGGCAAAAAATCCCGAACAGAAATTATCAATTCAGTCATCCGGAATTTCCGGATGACTGCACCTCACAAAACAAAAAAAGCCCTGATCATCTTCCCGGCAACGGGAAAACGATCAGGGCGAGGGTCTGGCCAGGCACAACAAAAAACCCGGCCAGCGCTTGGAGACTTCAGCTCATGGCGGCGCTTGGCAAACGCCGCGCACGTAATCCTGCAGGCCGATCAGCTTGGCTTCAATTCGGTCAGCTTCTTTTGCCAATTCAACAAGATTTGCCGCACAGTGTCCGAGTAGCTGCCGCTCGGCTCCGGTGCCATCAGCTCGGCCGGTGGTGCTGGCGGCTTCGGTGGCTGCAAGATCACGGGCGGCGAGCTGGTTGCGCAGCCCGTCAAGCTCAGAGCCAGCAGCAGCGGCAGTAGATGCGTTTTTGCGTTTGAGGGCTTCATGGCGTTCTCCAACTTGTTGCACGGCATCCTGCAGCCGCTCTTGGGTTTTGATGGCCGCGAGCGCGGCTTGCGTGGCTGCGGCGGCATACTCTTGGCGCACGCTGTTTGCGCCCGCCTTGTATGAATCATGGCGCAGCTTCCAAAGCCCGCCCGCTATCAATGCGATAGCAATGAACACAGCGACGATTTTGACTTGAATGCTAAACATCATGCACGCTCCTGCGCTGCAAATTCAATCGCGCCGGCTAGCGCGTGGGCGAGCAGATCAATGCTGGCTTGGTAGGCGGCCAGATCGCTGGGGTTGCTTAGAAAAAACGCCTCAACGATCAAGCCGCCAGCGCTGACGAATCCCAGCTTGCCGCGATGCGTGGCGCTTTGGTCGATCCAGCCCTTCTCGCCGCGCAGGCGCAGGCCTAGGCAGGCGGCAATGGCGTTGGCAATGTGTTGCGCTCGATACTTGTCCGTAGGCAGCGCCACCACTTCCACACCGGTGGCTTGCGGGTTGTCGGAGGCGTTGGTGTGCAGCTCCACAGCCAGGGCGCTGCCGTCGATCAGCGCGATCGCGTCGCGCAATGGCAGGTTGTAAGCGCCCGAGCCATCGGTGCGCACCTCATGGCCGAGCAGGCGCAATTGCTCTGCCACGCGGTTGCGCAGGTCTTCCGTCAGATCGGCCTCGCGGTGCTCGCCACGGCATGCGCCGGGATCGGCATCGGAGTGGCCTGCAGTGAGGGTGATGATCATGCTTGTTTCTCCATGATCTTTGGTGGCTTGCCGCCGGGCCAGCTGGGGCGGGTGAGCCAAATGTTGAGGCACATGCCCACGATGGCAAAGCCTTTGAAATCGCTCGGCGGCTTGCCCTCTGCGAGCAGCGCGATCAACACGGCAGCCGCCGATGCGGCGTAGCAGATGTAGCAGAGCGCCCAGGCAAATTTGTGTTGCTTGCCCGCCTGCAGCGCGTTGACTCTGCAAATGCTGGCCGCCAAGAGCGCCAGGCATAGCAGCGCCATGAGCGCGAGCGCCACGATGCGAAGCGACGCGGGCAAATCAAAATACATCGATTCGATCATTTTTCACCCCCAGTCTTTGCAATGCGGCTGGCAATGGCAGCGATGGCCGTGAACACGAGTTGCTGCGCGCCTGCGCCGCCGACCAAACTGAAAATGATGAGCAGCGGGCGATTTGCAGCGCCGAGCATAGCAATAGCAAAATGCCCAAACGCTGCGCCCACGAGCGTGGAGAGCGCAACATAAGCGATGGCGCGCCCGCGCGTCATGCTGGCCGCTGCGCTCATGGCCAGAAGCGCGCCAACAAGCGCCCATAGCAGCGCGTAATATTCCACGCCGAGCAGCGCGAGCGTGATGCCGGAGAGGCTGGCAGCAAGGCCAGCGGCTGCGGCTGAGGTGGTGGGCTCGGTCATTGTGATCTTTCAGCAATGATTGTTTTTTGGATCAAATACGTCTAGCAAGTGATTGCAGATAGCGTGCGAGAGTTTTGCGCGGTAGCCTCTGCCGTGAGTGATGTATCGCTTCAATCTGTCAGTGACTAGCCACTCCTGAGGCAAGTCTAAAAACACAAATGGAGCGATAACTAGGTTAGCCACAACGTCAACTAAATAGCCAATGGCTAGGAATGGGGCGGCTAGGCAGTACGTTAGCTTTGTCAGTCGCTTGTCTAGGTGAGCGCGATAAAGCCCCATAACAAGCACGTACAGACCCCAGAAAATCCAGAGGTAAATGAAGGGGGTTAGAACGTAGATCATTTTTAACAAACAACCGACACGCAGATTAAATCCACGTCTTCCACCACACCCCCCACGTTCCCGCCTGAATTTGCCACGGTGGTGACAATGTTGACCGAGCTAGAACTTGTTGAAACGACTCGTATAAAACCATTACCACTTCTTGACGCAACAACACAGGGGTTTGAAGAGGGAAGAGAAGTGGTGAAATTTATTGTGTAGTCACCTGTCCCGTTATCTGTAATGCTCGCCACATTTCCACTAGCCCGGATTGAAACAGTCCCCGTCCCGTTAAAATTAACCCACGCTCGACAACCGTAAATCGGCGCAGCGCCCGCTGCCGTCACTTGAGCAGCGTGGACGTGATCTTCCCTTGAGTAGGGGTTTGCAGTACCTGGACTGGCCGTGCCGCCCGGAAGTGGAGTCGCATTTGATGGCCGAGCGGAGTAAAGAATCACCTCCACAATGTTGGCAGAAAGCGCTCGAATCACGACAGATTCGCCAGGAGTGGTGTTTATTGCAGCGCCGCGCCAAGTAACTATATTTGCAGTGTTGTTGAGGGACAGAGATCCGTCAAAAACAATACGAACAGTCCTGCCCTGAGCTATCAAGAATGTGTTTATTCCGATGGTGCCCGTGATCTTTACGTCATCCGTATCTGGAGCCAGCGTTGTTAAATCAACAGTTGACGCACTAGCAACATCAACGCGGTTTGCTTGCGGCGGCACACCAAGCGTGGCGCGGCCTGATGCAGGATTGGCCGCAGTGAAAAGGCTTGAGCCGGTAGCGCCAGCGCCGAGCGTGGTGCGGGCGGCTGCTGCATCCGCATCATCGAGCACGGTGCGCATGAAGGTGCTCACATGGTTGCGGATCTCGTTAAATTTATCCGCCCAGCTTTTAATTTCAGCGCGGGGCGGGGTGTCGCTACCGGCGTCCATGGCGGTGGTGACGACGTCTGAGGTAGGCCAAGTCATGATTTAAATTCCTTCAACATCAAAATCTACAAATGCCGGGTCGGTGAGCGTGCCTGCGAGCTTGAATTGCACGCGCGGGCCGGTGAGGGTGTTGTCGATGCGCTGCCAGCTCCAAGTGCCTGCGCTGCTGTCTTGAATCACCACGCCGATGCGCTTGATGACTGAATAGTTGTTTTGCAAGGGGATGCGGATGTCGCCCGTGCCGATGCGGTTGCCGCCGGTGTATGCGCTGATCACTTGATCATTGATGTATTCGCGCTTGACGTCGGCTGTCACCGTGTAGCTGAATTCGCGCAGGGCGGGCACGGGCTCGCCGCCTGTGGCTGTGAGCGTGACGCGCACTTGGATCCATTTGTTGGTGAAGGGCGCGCTAATGCTGCCCCAGGCGCTCCACGAGCTGCCGTTTGCGCTGGTGCGCAGCTCGATGACGGCTGTGCCTGATGCGGCGATGGTGGCGTCTACTTGGCCGGCCAGCACTGTGCCCAGATCACGCGCCGCGCCGGTATAAGAGCACGGACTGGCTGGCGACATATTCCAGCCGGTCCAGGCGTCCCAAGTTGTTAGCGCGTCCCATGTGCCGCTGTCTGTGGCCTCCAAAATGGTGGTGCTGGGCGTGTCGTATAGCTCGACCATGCTGCCCAGCGTGCCGGGCCAGCTTTCAACATGCTCAAAGTATTCGTCGAACACGCGGCCGGTGCGGCGCTTGGGCAAATCAATGTTGACGTAGCGTGCGCTACTCAGAGCGCCCCAGCGGTCGCGGCTGCGGCAGGCGAAGCGGTAGCTGCCCTCGATGGGCTGATTGGTTTCGGCTGGGCTGTTGGTGTAAAACGTGGGATCGTCTTGCAGCTTGAGCATGGCGGCCCAATTGGTGGCGGCCAAATCGGTGGTGTAGCGGATCTCGCCGCCCTGCCAATCGGGGGGCGGCAGGCCGGTGTATGAGAAATTAAATTGCCGGGTGCCGTCGGGCTGGGCCAGCACAGTGAATACATCAAATGGGCGCGGGGGCAGCAGCAGCTGCGCACCCGTGACAGCATAGGTGTACTCCACCGCATCCGCCAGGCTCTGCTCACCGCCGCCATAAACGTTGAAGCTGGTGAACTTAAAGCGCAGGGTTTGGCCGATCATTTCATCGGTGAGCGGGCCGCTTTTGGCGATGGCTTGATCGACGCGCACGAAGGCTGCGCCGCTGGAATGCGCCTGCACGGTATTCTGATAAGCGCCGCGCACCAAGCCGCTGAGCGTGTAGGCATTGGGCGCGGTGAGGCTTGCGCCTTGATGCGCAAAGTATTAACCGCCATCGATGCCCGCTGCCCAGCACAGCGTAGACAGCGCGGCGGCATCTTGGCTGCTGCCGGCCAGCATTTGCCCGCCTTGGCCAACGAGCTGAACGGCTGCGTTGCCGGAGGTAGCCATGCTGGCGGTAAGCGTGCCGTAGCGGCTGCCGCCATACAAGCGCCCCATGTCTTTGTAGTTCAAGCCATCTAGGCTCACCCACACCCTGCAGCCGCCCCAATCGGCACCTGAGCCGGTGACGGCGGCATACACCTCCAGGCCTGTGCTGGTGAGCTCGGTGGGCGCTTCAAAGATCGCGGGGGCCAGCACGTTGCCGGGCGCGGCGTTGTAATCATGCCCAAAGCCTGCGCCGCCTTGGCTGCCATACAGGGGCGCGCTGGCGCTGCCAATGGCCGCATCTTCGGCGGTGTAGGTGTATTGCATGTGGCCGGCTTCGTTGCGCTCTAGGATGCGCACGGGGGCGCGATCCAAGGCGCTGTCGGCATCGGTGAGCGTGGCCAGATCCATCAGGCCCATCAGGGCGCGGCTGAAGGGCACTTTGAAGGTGTAGCGATTCCACACCGTCATCTCGCGCTGCAAGAGCTGCTGAGCCACGCCTTGCGCGACAGCGGGATCGTGGATCTCGTGCATGCGCTGCACATCTTTCGGGCGCTCGCCAAACAGCTCGATGTGGGCGGCATCGCTGGCCGTCATGATTTCAATGGCATAGCCGTTGGCGCGGTTGGTCCATTCGATCTTGATGATGTTGAAGGCGTCTTCATTGACGCGCGGCTCTACCTCCACCGGCTCCAAGATATCGCCGCCCTCGCCGTGCACCAGATCAAACACGGGCGTGGTGACGGGCGTGAAGCTGCCATAGCTGCTGCTGATGGCTTCATCGGCGCGGGGAATCAGATCGAGCAAGCCGCCTTGCCATGTCCACTCGGCGTTGCAGATCTGCGCCAGGCCTTCCATCCATTCACGCGCAGGCTTTTGCTCGCTCATGGCCACGCTGAGCCAAAGCTGGCGGGCGCGGGTGTAGTTCACGAGCTGCGTCATGGGCGCAAGGCGGCCTTCGCGCCAGCCGATGGAGCTGGTGTCGTACACCAAGAAATCTTTCAAGATGCGATCGGGCCAGCAATCGGGCACCGTGCTGCTCACGCTATGGCCGCTGATCACTTCAAAGCTGTGGTTTTCAATTTCGGCCTGGTTGGTGAGCGGGTAGGCCTCGGCATACACATAGGCCAGGCCGCTGTAGGCCAGCGACTGCGTGGGCGCATAGCTGGCCAGCCAGCTCCATGCGGCCTGCCCGATGCGGCCGGGGGCCAAAGACAAGCCCAGCTCATCGAGCGCGCTTTGCCAGCTGGCGCCATAGCTCACGGCATAGCTGAGGGTCACTTGCGTGCCCACGGGCACGAGCGCCGTGTCAATGGTGTATTGGCCTGCACCGTTGTGGGTGTAGTGCAGGCCTTGTGTCAGTGTGGTCATGGTAGATACGTGTCGTAGCTGGGCGCTTGGTATTGATCGACTGACACATTGCCCGCAAAGCTGCCGCCGGTAAGCGGCACATTGATCACGCCGCCGATCGGCACGGTGGCGGTGTGGCTGAGGGTTTCGCTGCGGCCAGCGATGGCTTGGCCTTCGTAGCGGCGCTTGTCTTTCCAAGCGCTGGCAATGCCCAAAATGGGGCCGCTGGCCAGAGCCAACACGGCAGCGGCTTTGTATTCGTATCTGGTATCGACCTGCGTGATACCGCCGCCGCCTTTGCCGCCTTGGCTGGTGGTGGTGGTGATGGGGATGGCTTGGAAATTGCCAAACCACACGAGATTGCCGGTGATGCGCGTTTGGCCGCGCACCCAGGGCACGGTCAGGCCATACATGCTCGTTTGCACGCGCAGATTTCCCAGCTTGGGCTCTTCCGTGGAGATGGTGGATTTTTTGCCGCCCATATCAATCCTTCACCACGCGATACCACTTGCAGGCGCGGCCTGCGAGTGGCTGCTCATGGATGCTGCCAAGCGTGACGCAGCCTGCGTCTTTCAAGGCATGGATGATCTGGCCATCGCTGGCATGGCTCACCAAAATGGCGGCATGGCTATAAGCGCGGCCAAACTTCCACAAGCCCACATCGCCTGGGCGGGGCGCTCCGGTTTCGATAGCGCCTGCGGCTGCGATCCAAGCCTGATACAGCTCTTCACCGCGATGCAAATGCCATTGCGGGCTGTAAGGCCTCGGATCAAAGCTCTCAGGCAGCAAGCCGCATGCGGCATACACGCGCACCAAGATCATGGCGCAGTCCACCCCCGCGCCTTTGACATCAGCGCAATGATGGTAGGGCGTGCGAAGCCAGCTTTGCGCTTCTTGCACAATCTGCTCTCGAATCGATAGCATGATCAAGTCACCGTTTCAGGCTGGGGAATGAAGGGCTCGCCCCGGAAATGCAGGCGGTTGGAGAATTTGCTGGTGCAGGCATCGAGCGTGCGGGCGCATCCGGGCACGGCTTTGAAGGCATCGCTCACGGCCAGCGCTCGCGGCCAGGGCAGCGCAAACTTGAACACGCCGCTGGCAAAGCTCTTCACAGTGCGCTTGATGCCTGCATTGGCTCCGCTGGTGCACTGCACCACGCCTTGATCAAAATAACCCGCAGCCTGCGCCAAGGCGCTGGTGAACTGCATGCGCGCCGCATCGCCGCCTGCCACGGCTGTGATGCTGCCCGAGACTTCCCATGCGCTGCGCAGCAAGCGGCAATTGGCATCAAACACTTGGTTTTTGCACTGGGCTTGATAAACATTGCGCGGGAAAGGCGTGGAGAGCAAATTCAGCTCGGAGAGCACATCCGCTTTGATCACGCCGCCTGCGGTGGATTTAATCGCCAGCGTGCCCGCAAATTCCACCCAGCGGCCTTGGTAGGCGCTGGCATCGTCATACACGATGCGCTCCAGCTGCAACGTTGCCCCGCGCAGCAAGCCTGCTTGGGCGGCTGTGAGCAGGCTCACGGCGCCAAACATCACGGGCTGCTCAAAGGCCACGGGGCGCAGCTCAAGGCTCATGTTGTCGGCGCTCAGGCCCACGGTTTGCTTGATGTTGCCACGGCTGATGATGGGGCCTCGAGCAAAGAGGCGGCCATCGGGCGCGGGGATCTGCAAATCTGCATCGGCATCGGTGAAGCGCAGGGTTTGCCCGGTGGTGCTGATGAGCGTGAAGGCATCGAAGATCTGGGCGCTGCGGGCGCTGGCCAGCCAAGCGGCCAGGCCCACGGGATCGGTGGCGATCATGCTTTCCAGCTTTCAAATTCAACCGATTTGCTGGCCCAAAATTGCCGCAAGAATTCTTCAAAACTCAAGGTGTCATTGGCAAACACGCAGCGCCAATACAGGCTGCCCTGCCAATCCAGCGTGGCGCTGGCGGCTGGGGCGCTGGTGAAGGTGATGAAGCCGAAATCATCGAGCGTGTAAGCGCCGGTGGGTGTGGCATTGATGCGCACGCTGGTGATGGCGTTGTGGCGGCCAATGGGCTCCACGATGCCGCCTAAGCTGCGCACGAGCTGCCAGCGGGTGCGGCTGCCATCGCCCACGCCAAAGGCTTGCGGCGTGGCGCTATCATTTTGCAAGCGATCATCGCGGTCATCAAACAGCCAGCTTTCGCCGCGCCCTTTGTGGCGCTTGAAGAAGGCGAGCAAGGTGGCGTAGTCGGATTGGCTCAGGTAATCGTAGGTGAGCTTGAATTTGTGTGTGGGATACAAGGCACGCCCCAGCCGCCAAGAGCGGCCGCTGCTGCTGGTTTGCACATCGGTGCGATACATGGGCGACTTCACGCGCGGCCAGGCCTGCCCGGCCAGCACGGGATAGACTTCATTGCTCATGGCGGAGGGGTTTAGTTGAAGCCGCGCTTGGCGGCGTGGCGATTGCCGGCGCTTAAAGCAGCGGGGTTGTCTTTCAAGAACTGCTCAAAGCTGCGCGAATCCATGGCATAGACGTTGTAGGTATCACCACCACCACCGCCACCGCCGCCCGCCATGCTGCGGATCACGTCGGCTTGCTCTTTAGGAAGCACCATTTCTTGCTCGTGCAGCTGAGTCAGTGGGTTGAGGCCGGCAGGCACATCAAAGCCCATGGATGCGCTGGGCACTTTGGCCGATAAACCGCCCACCGCAGCCATGATGCTGGCCATGGATGCCAAGGCCAGGAAGGGGCCGATGATGGGGATGCCCGCTTGCGAGCTGGCAGCGCCTGAGCCGGCTTTAGCTGCATCTGCGCCAATGCCTGCTAAGGTAAGCAGGCGCTCTTTGGCAAAGGCCACCACACGCGCTTGCAAGGGCTTGAGGATGGTTTCTTGAATGATGGCCATGCCGATATCGCGCACCGCCGCTTTCAGCGCCTTGCCTACATTCTTCCAACTGGTGAGCAGGCTTTCAGCCACGCGGCTGAGGCTCGCGCCAATGCTGGCGCTGATGGCATTGATGGGCCCCATTTGCTCAGCGGCTTGCTGGCGCGCCACCTCGCGGCTTTGCTCGGCAAAGCGGCGGCGAATTTCAGCCTTTTGCATCTCCAACTGCTCCAAGAGCACGAGATTGTTTTCGGGATCGAGCTTGGCGATTTCAATTTTTTGCGAGATGAATTCCATCTCGGCTTGCAGCCGCATGGCATGAAAGGCGGCGAGGCGCTCCAGGTATTGAGCCTGCGTGAGGGTGCCTTGCTCTCTGTCAAACTGAGCGCGGGCTTGCAGCTCGGCAATATAGTCAAGCGTTTCGGCCTTCCAATCTTCAGCGCGAAGCTGCGTGATTTCTTTTTGCTCCTTGGCGCTTTGGCGCAGGGTGTCGATTTCTAGCTTGGCAATTTTGGAGGCGATCTTTTCGCGGTCTTTGTTGCCCACCTCATAGGTATCTAGCAGCTCTTTCCAATAGGCCAGCTCTTGCTCTTTGCTATAGCTGCGCAGCGCATTCTGGCGCTCGTAGAAGAGCTTGGTGTATTCAAGCGCCTGCTCATAGGTCTGCATGACAGAGGTGTCTTTATCGACTTCAGCTTTCGCTGCTTTTTTTTCGTCGTCTTCTTCATCATCATCATCAACGGGCGCTGTGCGCGTGCCTTTTGGCCCGCCACCGCTGCCTGCCTTGCTGTCAGGGAGCAAAATGCCGGTAATTTCTTCAAGAGATTTTCGAGCGGCAGCCGTGCTTCGCTGCATCGCGTTTTCAACAGCATTCGACATGACGTTGCCGACGTTTTTCAAAACTGCACCCGCCCCTGCAAAATCTCCATTTACAGCTTTGTAAATGGCCTCCGCAAGAGCGCGAATAGGCTCAGCGGCAATGATGACTAGCGCATTAAGTGTTTCAAACACAACAATGACGCCAGTGCGCAGCGCTAAAAAAGCGCCCGTCAAACCCGCCAAAGCACCCTTCACCACCGTGATGGCGGCTGGCATGATCGAATTGAACACTTCAGTAAGTGTGGTGAGCACCGGCAGCAGCGCATCGCCCACGGCCTTTTTAAGCCCTTTCAGACCAAAGCCCGCGCGATCGGCCTGGGCATCAAAGGCTTTCCAGGCAGCGACGGAATTCTCGCCCACCTCCAAGCCCAGCTCTTGCATGGCAGCGCGGTTTTCATCCACAACCTCCTTGTTGTAGAGCATGAGCTTGCTGTTTGCCTCAATACCTTTACCAAAGAGTTTTTTGGAGACCACGGCTCGATCAGTACCCTCTTTGTATTCGCCAAGAACTTGGATGCCATCAGTAACCAAGTCGTTCATCGGCCGCAAATTTCCCGCAGCATCGCGAGTGACCAAGCCCATGGCATTCATAGCTTTTTCATTCTCGCGAAGCTGCTTTACCATACCCTTGGCAGCTGACTCAAACTCACCCGCATCCGCTCCGATGTCTTCCAGCGCCATCTGAACAACACGGGCCTCATTGGTAGAAACGCCGAGCGCCCGGCTCAGATCCATAGCCTTTTCTGTCATTTGCGTGGTGGCTTGGATGGCTTCCTTGAGAAACGCGCCGCTGGCAAAGCCAGAGAGCACGCCAAAGGCAACCTTCAGGCCTGCGAGCGGGCCGCCGAGCCCGGCCAAAGCCGCGCCCACGCCGCCCTCGCCTTGCTTTGCCGCATCGACCATGCGGCGCATGGCGGCTTCAAAGGGATTGACATCGGCATCAACGCTGAAGCCGGTGGTGGGGGTGTTCATGGCTGCTCTCTTTTTAATAGCGCTTGGCGCAGGTTTTAAATGGGCTTGGGGATGAAATCAAGCATGGGATCGGCGGGCCTGCCCTCAAACACGGGCATGCCGGCCATGGCCGCTTGCATGGCCGCGCTGTGCATGGCCTCTGGGCTGCCTAGGCTTTGCGCTGAGGGCGCTGGGCTGGGCCGCGCTGGGCTGCTTGGAGCATCTGGCGCGGGCTCGGCAGGCACGCCCGCCAGGGCGCTGACCAAGGCATTCAAGCGCTTGAGCGCAAGCGCTGGCGGGGGAAGCCTGCGCCAATGCGCGCAGAGCGCGAGATACATGGGCAGATCGCACTCATGGCGCACATGCTGCCACTGCCAGCCGGTGCAGCTCACGATGTGAGCGACGATGCCATCCCAATTGATTCCCCCAGCTTGCCGCCCTCCTGGGAGGCGGCGCTGGCTTCTTTGGCATCTTCTTGCTCTTGAGCGCGGCGAAGCAGGCCGGAGGCGTCGTAGCAGAGCCTCATCACCTCTTGCAGATTGCCCAGATCAACGCTCTGAGTGATGGTCTTTCGATCAATTTCAGGGTAGTTGCGCAGCAAGCAAGCATGGATGAAATCAGCGGCCACACCAAAATCGGAGAGCTGCAGGCTGGCAGCATCACTGAGCTTGGCATTGAAGGCATCGAGCCGAGGCCCGAATTCTTCGAGCGTGGCAAGGCTGGCGGGGGGCAGGATGAAGGCGTGCGCGCCGAGCAGGACGCGCACGCCTTTGTGCGGGAGTTGAGACATCTGAATGGATCTCAATACTGGCAGATGTAGCCGACATTGCTGCTGGCATCTGCGAAGGCCTGGGCATCAATATCAGACATGGTGAAATCATCATTCTTGAAGGGCAGCGCGAGCTTGCCGAGCACGCAGGTGTTGAGCTTCAAGACTTGCGTTTTGCCAGCGTATTGATTGAAGAACAGGGCGGAGAAGGTGGGGGTGTAGCCCATCAGGTTGTTGCTGATGTTGTAGAGCTGGCTGGTGGTGCTGCTGGCGATGCTGTATTCGTAGCTGATGAGCACGCCTTTGGCGGTGTCAGCGGCGGCGAAGGTATAGACACCGGTGGCGGGCACGACGCTGTATTGCCCGGTGGTGGGGGCGCTGGCGACTCGGGTGAGGCTGACGCCAGTCAAAGCATCGATGACGCCCATATCGGCCACAAACACGCCGCTGGATGGGGGCGCGATGGTGATGGTGAAGGGGGTGGTGGGGATGGTGGCCGCAAAATCAATCACAGCGGCTTTGCGCGATGCTGCGGCAGATGCGCCGAGCATGAGGCTGCCCAAGACGCCACCAAAGACATCACCGCTTTTGGCTTTCCAGCCGATCTTGGCTTTGCCGCGACCGATGGCCACGGCGAATTGCTTTTCGCCATGCAGGGTTTTGGTTTCGTAATCGATATCGACGGAGACATCTTGCAAGATGCCGACGACAACGGGGGTGGGATTGGCGACGGCTGCGCCTGCAGCATCGAGAAGGGGGGTGCAGATGAGTTTGCCTGCACCGAAGAAAATGGCCATGGTGATTGCTCCAATGAAAAAGCCGCTGTGACGCGGCTTGAAGGGGATGAGAGGGACTGAAACGGGGCAGGCAGACTAACTGCTGATGGGAGAGCCGAGATCGCTTTCGCGAACGGCGGTGGTGACTTCGTAGGTGTGCAGGGCCCAACCGGCTGCGCCATCTGCTTCGCTGCCCTGCCAAGCGCTGCGCCGCCAGCGCAGCCTGCTGGCCAGCCCGCCTAAGGACGGATCAGCCATCAG
This sequence comes from Odonthalia washingtoniensis, assembly GCA_032358235.1. Classification (NCBI taxonomy): domain Eukaryota; phylum Rhodophyta; class Florideophyceae; order Ceramiales; family Rhodomelaceae; genus Odonthalia; species Odonthalia washingtoniensis. Next base: position 1,106 of record JAULBU010039474.1, on the reverse strand, counting down.
GTCAGCATGGGCGGCTTGCCAGATGGGCGATGAGAGCTGGCGCGAGGAAGGGGCGACGCCATTGCCATCCAGAGCAGAGCGCGTGTAGATGGCCAATTCAATGACCATTTCCACGCGCAAGATGCTGCGAGCTAGATGCGCATCGCCCAGCGTTTGGGCGCTGGCTTCTTTGAGCAGCACATTGATGGCGGGGGCCTCTTCTTTGCTGAAGGCGGCTTGCCGATCTTCAAACACGCCGCCAGTGGCCAAGGCCACGGTTTGGCAGCGCTGAAAAAAGACATCAAAGACCTGATCAATCATGCTGCTCATGCGCGCTCCAATTCTGCGCGGCTGTAAAAGCCATCGCCAAGCTTTGCGGGCGGCTGGCGCACCAGAAACAAGCTGCCGCAAATGGCCAAGCGCTCACCCACCCGCAGATCCACGGCCACGCGCGTTTCGTATTCAATCTCGATCTGATCGCTTTGCACGGCTTCACCCAGTATGAGCTGGCTGGGCTGCACAAAGCCCACGGCAAACGAGGCGGGCGGCATAGCTTCTTCGCGCAGGGCGCTATGAAGCATGCCAGCGGCCTCGAAGGCGGGGAAGAGCAAGGCGGGATTGAACATGATGGCGCGCGGGTTGTGAAAGGCTCAGGGCAATGAAGCGCAGGGCTTAGCGCACAGCGCCGTCGAGCAGCACCACGCCAACGGTGTCGCCAGAGAGCGCTGCCACGGTGGCTGCGCCGATCATGGTGTTGGCGCTGGAGGTGGTGGTGCAGTTTTTGGCGGTGTCATCCCAGTAGATCTTGACGCCTTGCGCCCAGGCTTGGCCGGTGGCTTTGGCCAGCGTGAATTCACCAACGCGGGCGAATTCGCCTTCAGCGGCGTTGGCCACGGCAGAGGTGGCCACGGCAATGATGCCGCCGACTTTGGCGCAGGCGCCGGCTGCAACGGCATACGGAGCGATGAGGGTGAGGATGCCACCCGATTTGACTTGGTTGATCATGATGAGCTTTCAATAAATGAGAGGGGGATACGCCGCCCGCTTTGAACAAAGCAGGCGGGCTGATGGGCGCTTGGGGTTTAAGCGCCGTTGTTTTTGTAGAGGCCACGGAAATCGATGGCCTT
>JAULBU010039473.1:0-34797 GCA_032358235.1 Odonthalia washingtoniensis | reverse complement strand
TGGGATCAGAGCCACGATGGCCTGCATTTACACCGTGGTCTACCATGAATAGACGGATCTAAAGTTCGGTATAATCAGGAGGTATTCATGTGGTACCATTGATGCGTAGTATACCGGAATCATCGGATTTAGATTTGAAATGAGCTGGGGGATGTGAGAATCTTGGGCTGAAGAAATGTCGGAAGTGGTTGGCTACTCGAACTCGGATGACTCTGGAGGTAGATTTACACCATTAAATTATAAGGCTGCAGTCACACGGCGAACAAAATGAGTTTTTCGATACCCTCGCATCCAACACGTCATCATATCAGGCCAAATGTTGGAATATTCAGATACGTGTTCGATGCGATAATTGAAAGCACTTAGGTCGAGCGCCCAGCGGATGACTTTTAGAACCTTGTAACGGCCCGGAAACGGTTCCATGGCGGGCGAGTTGAAGGTGGACAGTAAGTTTCGATGGTCTGTAAAGATTCTCGTGGTATTATTGGAAACCAGTAGGTAATCCAACTTTTGATATGTTTGAACGACATAATACGTCTCTCGCTCGTAAGTCGACCAATGCGCTTCAATATTCGATAAAGTGCCGCTCAAGAACTCCAACGGTTGATGTGATTGGCCAATCATCGGTTTTGAAAGTTCAGCTGGTGTAAATTGAGTGGCGCAGATGGCCCAATGCTTGTCGGAAGCATCGGTCTAGATGTAGAGAGACTTGTTCGGGTCACGATGCGTGAGTTGTACGGATTCCTGCACCTGTTGTTGAAGATACTTGAACGAAGAGTCGTGCTTCACATTCCATCCCACTTCCGGGACTCCGAACCCAGAGATTGATTTCTTCGTGCAACTACCACCTGCTTTGCCGTAAGAAACTCCCAGCTATTCTGTCAGTGGTGTGACTTGTTCCGCAAATCGTTGAATGATGGTATAAATCTAAGTCATGCTGTGTACATAATCACACAGTTCTGCAGCGGTACGCGGAGTTTCACTGTCGTTTAGACTGGACAGATTACTTGGGTTGAATTTAGCACCTTCTGCATAGATAAGGCACTTCGCTTCCTTCAGGAAAAAGTCGGATTTCAGAAGAGATACAATACGGCTTCTCGTGCGGCATATATCCAAGAAACGGCTTATAATCTAGAATAGTTACTCTTTTTATGTAGCAAAGATGGTGAAGTCGTCGATACAGGTCCTGAAATTCTCACTCAACTCAGTGACGCATGCGGAAATAGTTTCCCGAAAATTTGCAGCTGAATTTGTACCACCTTGTGTAGTTCGGGTCGGAATTAGACACCTTCTGGAGTCATAAATGCGAACAGAGGTTGGCTGTCTACATGTAGAGGTACTTTTTAGTATGTGCTACAGAAGTAGATGGAGGGGAATGCCTTACCTCCTCGGGAATCAACAAGCTCGGATTATATGTTCGGCATTGGCCAGAAAGGTTGAAATGTTGCGTTGTTAACGTGTCGGTAGTAAATGGTGAGACGATATATTGCGGGTGGTAGTTTCGAAAAGATAAGAGGGGAAGATATCCATTCTGGCACCGTTATTTTCTTAACTAAGTCTAGGTTGAGGATTTGACGAGCATACTTGATCATGAATTATTTCTTTTATGGTGGGTAACGACGCTGTTTGGAACGTACCGGCGTGACGTCCAGTTGTAGGTTGATGTGAAAAGGTTCGATGTAGGCAGCTGTTTTTGAATTGAGCTTCAACTTGATTACGTCACCAAATGTCAATTGTAATTTATGAAGCTCTTCGTGTCCAGTATTGCTCATGCCATTTTCCGCTGCCTCAAAAATCTTATTATCAAGAACATTTTTCTTTTCGTGTTCATCCTCCGGTCCCATGTCAAGCCACCCGTCTTCTTCATAGAGGTAGGCGTCATAAGTGCCGCCGTCTGCATGATATACTCTGTCCAGAATACGGGCGACTTTCCCATGTGTCACAGTGTAGGATGCAAACAGGTACGAAACGTCGACGACACCGGCGTGTCTGGCAGCGGCAGCGGCGAGGAGGTCTCGTGTATTGAGGCCGAGCGCTTCGAGGACGGGCCGGCTGAAGAGCGGATCTCCTACTGTTTGAACGGTAACAAGCCAAATAACGACTCGCAAAACAAGAGCTGTACCATGCGGGATGTGGAGTTCGGTGTCCACAACAACAGCTTGCATGAACATTAGAGTTGCAGGTTTCCAGTCTGGAAGGTGTGCCGCCATGTTGAGCGTTCGACGGTGCAAAACGTTTTCCATGCTATGCTCGACACCAGCATTCTTCAATCCTTCAAGTGTGTGTCTGTCTATAATATTGTCGTTGGAGCAGGTGTAAGCACAGATAGCTGTGCGATGAAGTTCACAAAAAGCAGTGATAAATACAACGCTTGAAATTTCCACCTTACTCCGATCAACTGTGCGTTTAGCAGAATAATCTTTAATCGATCTGCGCTCTTCAAACACGTCGATCGTTTTCATTCTTTTGGGAATTCCATGAGTTTCGCAAGTAGTGATGGACCCCTATCTTGCTGTGTTCTTCACAAAGGCACAGAAATTTTTCATTGGGAGAACTTTCCGGATTCTTTCCGTACTTCCCAGGACTGTTATGCTTGTCCTTTCTTGTAGTTGGAGACGAAGAGGTCGATCCCGCCTGCTTGGCCGGCAATTCCTTTTTTCCATGCCATGAACTTGGCAGTTCACTGCTTCTTTCGACAGCACGGTGATTAACTTCCGTAATTGTTTTCCAATTGGTAGTCATAAGGGATCCAACGACGCATCTCATGTTTCAGAGCCGGCAGATGAAAATGATTCACAAGTAGGTGGATCTTTTTCTTCGGATTCTTGCCTGGAAAAGCGCCATAAATGACTTTTTCCAGAAGCTCAAAGAAGTCTTCTAAAAAATGGGTGATTCGGGTATCCATCTCGTGGATGTGGGTTTGGCATCTCGAAGCCTTAAAATGGACCTTCGATAACGGATCAGATCACCACGTCTGCAGCGCTCGATATTTCAATCAATCTTTCGATGTACGATTTAATGTGCGCGCTTGTGAAATCTTTTTCGTCGTTGATACCTTCCGCCATGTCTTCGAACTTGCCCATGAACTGAAAATTCTTAAGTACAGATCAATCGAGGCACGCTGTATATGGAAGAATGGTTAGCGTTGGGATTTCTATATGCTTTGACCGTATCCCCTTTCGTACGTTTCGCGTCCGTTCATAAATCGGGCGACTTGAACGGGGTCGAAGCTTCGCAAAACGGGTGCTCAGATGGGGGCAAGTACCGACACGGTACAGGGAGTTTGCCCCATACTTTCACTATCGTAACCCAAGTCTTCATGATTGTTGGTCATTGTTCGCTTCGTGCTGTTGTTACTACGGTGAGATGATAGCGGTGAATGAAGCGTTGAGTCAGTGCCCTGGGTGCGGCGCGTGTTCATCTGCGTAGTAACACTCAATAAATTTCTGTGGCCATATACAGAAATTTTGTCTCACTTCGGTCGTATTAGGGTTTCTGCAGCGACTCGGCGATTGTTGCTACTTCATGATTTTCGATGATCAAAAACGGTGCTGGGGAGAGAGCTGGAATCGCCCTCTGTGGCGGTGCCGCTTTATGCTGTCTGACATGTGACATCATTTTATTGGCTCATGGGGTACCACGTGGCACTATTGGTGCTATAGGTCCAGCAGGCCACACTCTGGAAGCATTTGACATTGGTCGCAACAATATTTCCATCTTCGCTGGACCATACATCGACATATCCGACAAACGATTTACCATCCACTTGGTCTCCATTTACGACCTGGTTTAAAATGTAACGCCAATTCAGTTTGGCTGGTACAATCTTATCCCACGCCGTAGTATATGCAGCATTAGCACATGAAAGCATTGAAACATAGCATGCTGCACCAATGACCATTTTGACCATTTTGAAACACTTCAAAGCATGGAATACAATTTTTATTCTGATCAGCGTAAGAGTACATACAGGTTGGAAGGGATTAAATAAATCTTTGACTGAGATTCTAAACTCTTCTTAAATAATGCAAATCAAATTAACGAACACTACACGAATGAAATTTGAATGTAGAATTAGAAGAACACTTATTTTTAGTGCATGTCTACTTAGGCGTTTAGTATATAAGTAAGCCATTTTTGGACTTGTGCACTTGACGAAAATGCAATGTCTATAGTCGTGTAGTCTATACCCAATCACCATAGCGGATATGTCTAAAACTATTTGTGTCATAAAAGTTAAGTGATGGAAATAATAAACAGTACCTTCTACACGTTCTGATAGAAAATGAATACAGTCATGCGGAGGGAAGAAATAGTTATGTATGCTTGTAGGTGTACTAGGAAATTCCAAAAATATAATTTATACAATGTTCCGAACAGGTAAAAATGTGAAAAAGTTTGCTGTGGATATGGACATAGAGGGTGATGTGGTAGTGAAAAGTGCTAAGGTAACTGACGAAGCCACACGTATCAGTTTGCAAAAGTAATTGATGAGACATCACAAATGGTGGGGAACAGGGTATACACCCTTCTTCAATATTTAATATGACTACTTTACTACAATAATGTAGATCTGCTCACAAGGAAATGAAATAAGAAGTGTAAAGTACAACTATACCATGTTCGGCTGCGGGATTGTAGATGATCAAAAAAGTGATTGATCGACGGTAATTATTTATTGAAGCAGACAATCTCCATATGTTCTGAGATATCTAGAATGGAGAAGAGAATAAATAGGGACATAACAGATTAGAGGACTTGTACAAATTGTATTGCTGAAGATCCATAGTATCTGTCCTGAAGCTGTAGCCCGCTGACGTAAAGGTGCTCCAATAGTGCCACGTGGTGTCAAATCAGGTCGGCCTCGAAGGGGTAATACGGAGTGCGTTAGTGTCAGTGAGGAAAAGAAGAAGCGGTGAGTGAGAAGTTATTCTAAATGTCCAATTGATTTACCGCGGCGTGTTTCTGCTGGCGGTCTTACCCAAATATCCTGTCACAGCTAGGTGACTTTTCGGATCTAATCAGGGTCTGAGATTACACAGAAGTGCGTCCTTGTTAAGCTCTATTCGCAGCTGATTAAGATGTCACGTGGGATCTCTTTTACACCAAATAAATATGATTAATCGTCCTTAGGCTCGCTTAGGATCTGATCTCCTGTCACCGTTATATTTCCTCGCTAGAGTTGAATTGTAGATTAGAATGTCATCTGTTGTCTTTATTAATGTCTAGCTTCTTCCTATTTGATTAGCTATCCTCATCGAGGATAGTAATAAATAAAGAGAATTGTTTTCTATTTTGAGATATTGACACGTGTTGAATGAAAATGCCGATCAGTGTCGGTGATTTCGAATTAAAGTGATCCGAGATAATTCCACTGTACCCGTTGAGAGATTCGTAATAGGTGAGCCTCGAGCTGTCTTGGGTAGAGTGTGACAGTGCGCCGGGAAGACTGATTAAATGGTTAGATAAATGCATCCATGCAGTTTGGATGATTACTGTAGTGACTCTGTTTGTCCTATCATACAGTACCTTGGTGTTTCGTAGGTGTGAGTTTCCTCCTGTAGGTGACATTCTGTGCCGCGATGTACACGTATTTCTTTCGAAATAAGTTGATTTTGGACACTTACCATTTTAAGTGTAGGTGTGCCCTTCACCATTGATGGCTTTCCGTCTCTTTTTACCGTCCTTGCGTTTTATCCCACTTCCTTCTTCCTACCAAGCGGCGCATCGATGTTTCCATCTACCATACCGCGGCTTCCCGTCTGTTATTCTCGACCCCCTTCTCGACCCCCTTTTGATTATTCCTCTCACTTCCCTTAATCAATTCCTTCTTTCTTTCGCTTACTACCGTCGTCCTTATCTACTACCATCATCATCTCTACCGTCATTCAAGTCAACTATCATCATCCTCTCTGTCGCCATCCGTCATCTACTATCATCCTCTCTGCCGTCATCATTGTCTACTTTTAACATCCTCATCTACTATCATTTCTCTCTTATCGTCATCCTCATTTATTATCGTTTCTCTCACACCGTCGTCCTCATCTACTATCATCATCCTCTCTGCCGTCATCTTCATCAACTAACATCCTCTCTACTGTCTTCCGTCATCCTCGTCCGTCATCTCATCGTCGAAACGGCTCTTCTCCATCCTCCGCTCGGGTCGTATCATAACGAACCGTCGCGCCTTCCTCGAATCGGCCCGCGATTCGACACGTGGTGATAGATTCTGAGCCAATCAAATCATGAGACGTGCCCAGAAAACAAAAATCAGCATCCTGGCAAAGAGAGATGATGGCTCGACCTTCACACGGGCCCTCAACTTTGGGTGTCGAACTGCCAAAATATCGTCTATCCAGATGTCTTCCGACCACTACGAGCGCTTCCAGCTGTTATACACGAAAATAAAACATTAAAAGTTTTGAAATTTTTGATGTTTATGTTTGGTATGCCTACACCAGCCATGAGCATAAACAGTTTTCGGAACTAAAAAATGTCATGAATTGACATAAAATCGGAAAAGGTTGTATCACATTTTGAAAATTTGATATCGTACCAAACAAAAAACGGAAGTTCCATCCAATGAAAAGACATGTAACCGAGTTGACATTTGCATTGTTGGAAAATTCGCTGTCATTTTTTCTGATTTACCCACCTTTTTGGCCTGCCTAGTAGCAGATAACCTCTTCTTGAGTATCACTCAGGAAAATCATCCAAGAAGTGTTGTCTGATACACGATCAAAAACAGAGAAACGGCATGGTCGGTTGTTCAAGCGCTATGCCGTCTGTTACTGAGTTAGAGGGTAAGAAGCATGGTAACAGCTTCCCGAATGACGAGCTGATGGCGTTGATGGACAAATACGCGAAGGTTTTTTTGATAGTGTCACGGGTGTCAGTCAAACTGCAGTCCGCTATTTCAGGAAAACTTAATGATGTCGTTCTTGTAAAACAGCCGTTCCACTTCGACGGAGAAGATGAAAGAGGAGAATAACTTTGAACATTGGAATGAACTTTCTGTTGTGAGGTGCAAGCGAAAAGTAGACAATATTAGGTAAAAAGGTTCAAAGTTTGGCTCGATGGTGAAACAAGCGGAAGGAGTGGTGGTTACGGGATCTCCGACAGAGATCGGAATCGAGATATTCGTGACCTACTTGTATAACGTAAATCCGGCTGATAAGGGAATCATCTACAAGATTGGATATGGAGCAGAGAACGCACCCAATGCTAGGAAGCCTTTTCTATATGCGACGATTCTAAAATACATAGACTCTCACGAAGGTCCCCGCCGCATTGTAAATGCATGTAATGAAGCATTACAGACAAGTAAAATCGAAATTTGCTCGACGCCATCACCTCCACTCTCAGCATTTTCAAATGTACACGATGATGACGAAATCCACAGCACTGACAGCGAGAACCATTCACGTGAGACCACTACACGTCGACCGAAGGGGACGAAGGACGCCCAGAAGGCAAAAATGAATGAAACGCAGCGCAAAAAATATTCCGATGTTACTTCGACGATGACATCATCTATCACAACGCTGTCTGAGTCGAGACAAAAGAGAGATGCATTCGGTGCTGACCATATCCGTTATAACCCGTAATATTGTTTCAATGTTCAATTTTTTGAAAACTGCTGGATCTGGACTGGTAGAGGGAACTAATGCAAGAAAGAAAGTGTAAAATGGTGTGTACGACACCCTTATGGAATGGTCTTCAGAAATGCCCGTCATCTTGAGCTCGATTTCCACCGATGAAGTTGGAAATACTACCCATCAACTATCACCAGAGAATTTCCCTCCTGTTTCCCCACCGAAATTTTCTGAGAGGTTTGAGCAGAAAAAACAAGGAGAAACTGGTGAAGATTAAATTGAAGCTTTTATTGAGACAAGTCACGTCTCCTGTTCCATATATGTTCTAAAAGAGCATCCTATAATTTCAAGTGCTGCTCCGAATCCTCGATACCAGCTAGATGCTGATCCGAAAGGGATCAGTTCCCTCACCCGTTGGTGCGAGAACGAAAATAATTGTGTCAGGAGGATTCGCAACATCATACTGCTACAAGTGAAGACGAACACGACGAGTCCCTGTGAAATTGCACCGCCTCTCCTCGCATGGCATAATATGTAGAATAATGAAGGCCTTTATTACCAGAGTCATGTACTCCATATGATAAAGGCGACATGACCGATAAATTATTTGAAACTTTTTAACTAAAACGCCAAACCCTTGCTTAACTGCTTTTCTCACTGGTTCCTTAACTGTATAAAAACACTTTTCCTTCTCTGTCCCGGGAGAAGACAAGGTTGCTATCAAGTATCTCAGCCTACCATAAACCCCATCGAACAAGTAATAATATATATATTTTTTGAAACACTCAACACTAATAACTTCTGGGCTGAATAGTGGCCACATACCTGTGCGTATAACATTAAAAATCTGTGAGTGTTCAAAAATTTGTATGTCGTTTTTAGCTCTAGGAGAACCGAAATTAGTCCACCAGATAAACAAGTAGTCATCGCAAATCACCTCCAGTCTAAAAGTTGGCACCTTGCCGTTACCTTCAAACATATCCTGCTAGGCGAAAGGACATGCGTTCCACTCCCAGTTCGCGCAGTTGACGCATGCGAGTCATACAGGAAACCCAAGCTGCGAATATTCTCCTGTAATCCTCTTTGGCTCATTTCCATTTGGAATACATAGTCATTCTTCTGCATGATTGTTAACAATTGCTTGGCACATATTTTTCATGCACTCCAAATTTGTTCTACTTGACAGACGTGACTGTTCCACTACAGACGCATCAGAAGAGCCCTCTGCCAGCATTCGGAATCTTGCAAAACGTTTTTGATCTGTACTTGCACCGAGAAGTCCAGTACAATCAATTTTTTTAAAAGTAGGTGTCTTTCCAAGTAAGTGCACCAGATCTAATAGTCTCGTAAATTGCCCTGGGAACACTGTAACGATGTCGGAACTGTTATTCATCAAATAAAGGTTTCTTGTCTCCATGAAAAGGCATTCGACAAAACCAGCTGAGGTCGATTATATTCTCCCCAGCTCGCATCTTTAATTTTATTATACTTTTTTCTCCCGACTATGAATCCACCGCGTACTTAGTCTGTGTTCCAGTCAATGAATGCCTACATTCAAGAAGTGAATGTGTACGGATGGCCCAGGGAATCACTCATTATTTTTATCGATATGCATGCCCACATTGAGGCCGTCACAGGCCGGTCATTAAAACGTCGTAGAAATTTCGCAGTACATTCATAGTGCCCAAAAGTTGAAAAGTTTATGAAGGCCCGGCATTCAGTGTATGTAGTTCCATGAAGGTAAAAAATTAATTATAAAATATTATATGAGCTGCGACTTTGGATATTGCTGTCAAAATATCTTAAGTTATATTACTAAAAGTTAATAACAGCAGTGCATGTATGGCCTCCAAATATAGGAAAAATGAAACTTAAACACTGGAAAGAATCCAACAATGCAAATATGTACGTAATGAATGCCTACATTGACGAGCTGAAAGGGTGCCATTGACAGTCCCGTGAGAGTTGAAACACTTTGTCCGTTACATGTCCGTTATTTAAATTGGAATCCGTGGCAGATTGAAGGGTGATCATAACGGCGATATATTTTTAAAAATTTCCAATACGTTGTTGACAAATTTATATGGTACGGTAATGGGAACCAGATTTCCAGTACAGGTCCCACTTCAAGTCGTCAAAAATGTGACAGGTGGCCAGAATGTAATTCTGTAGTGAACTGGGAGGTGAAAGGGTTTTAATGACAATAATATTCATGCCATCTGTCGAGGGTGAAAGAAGTCTTTATATGGAGAACGTTTTACGACAATTCCTCTTGAATATATTTTCACATTTACTTTCTCACCCTTCTTTCTTCCCCATTTATGTTTTTGTTGACACTCCTCACCAAGCGTGGGAAGATATGAAATGGTTTGTTGTTTGGTGGAGGTTGGGATGTAGTAGATGACATCCTGACATTCATTGGGTCGTACAATATTACCAATATTCTTATGTTTGGGGTGGTTATGTTTTCAGAATTCTGTCCCCCTTCTACTTGCCCCTTATTTTTCCCCCATTTTTTTGTTGACATTCCTCACCAAGTGTGGGAAGATAAGAAATGGTTTGTCATATGGTGGAGTTCGGGATGTTATCAATGACATCCTGTCCCTCATTGGGCGACAAACTATTGTCTATCTTCTCACATGAGGATGGTTATATTGTTACATTTCGTGTTTACAGTCAGTGTGTAGGTGGTAGAGTTTTTCTTCCCCGAAAAGGCTAGGATCCCATTTTGACAGGAAAACATTCAATCTATCACCAATATGTATCATAGGTAATGGTTATAGAATGGTGTTTCCTCTAATATGTAAATTTGTAATGTTATTTTAGTAGGATCTTGATTTATGATGGAATGGAAGAATTAATTTTTAAAGTAATCGATTGTCCACACTTTTAATCAAAATTATTGGAGACAGGCTGTAGTATTGGGAAACTTATATAATTACTCAATGTAGTTATAGTGATAATTGTTTAATGTAGTGTACATAATAAGAGAAATATTTCCGTAAACCAATGTTCCGTAGTAATGACCAATGAGGAATCATTCATCAATTGTTTTTTCTGTAAAAACCCCAGACCAGCTTCCTCATTTTTGATTGCGGATTGTTGCAGGGAAAAACCTAGTGCCCCTGCTTCCATTGCAAGCAAAATATTTGTAGGTATTCTATCCAGAGTTCGCTTCCATAATGTTTTCCACTTGTCCCACGGTATCGGAACACCGTTGTTATACAAGGATCGATCCCCAATGGGGCTTGTAAAATGAAGTGACGAACGTGTTTAGGGAAAGTCTGAACTGTGGGAAGTCCAGGAGAAATACCCCATACATCCCTTCTTTTTTTGACGGCAATGACACCCAGCTCTCCCAAATATTCTTTTGATGCAAGTTGGTCTTCTTCCGTCCTCTCAATATCAGATTCATCCTTGAGTAACTAACGAGAGAAAACCTCGACCAGTTATGACCAGCCGCTTTCCAAACAGGTGTCATCCATATCACCACCGACAAATTTCCGATGTTTTGGAAGAAACATACATGAAATTTAGACAGAAAATATACCGTCGCATGGATCCACAACCAACTCACCAGGATGGGTAAATTTGAGGATAATATCCATCATCCACTGTCTTGACTTTTGATCTGGTCGGAGCATTGGACTTCGACCGGAAGACTTCGTATGAGATGAAAGGAATACCTTTTAGTTGATACGGACCTTTGGGATGTAATTCATTTCATTACATGTTCCGGGATGAACAGAACCAAAGAACACAGAACGACTGTATTTTATCCTTTTCAAAACGTAAACCCATACCATAACATTCTGCCAGAAGTGGACTGCATGTTCAACGACGGATAGATGCGTGAGACCGGGTCTTCTTCGATCTTATGCATAGTAACCTCTTGTTCTGGTGTAATGGAGCGGTGTTTCCCCCACACTAAAACACTTATTTCAGTCTTGTATCATTTTACAATTTCATCATCCTAGGGGTTTTCCAATCGGATTAATTCCTTCCTCAACATAATCTGTTGAATCCAGGAAGAAAATTGCATTGCTGAGCAAATATACGCGCATGACTAACTTCCCGGTGTCAAAAGAGTTTCCGAGAAACGTACCAATTATTTCATATCTTCTACCGTAAGCTGGTCGTGATCTGAATTTGGACTGTCGTTGATCTATTTAATGTTGTGAGGATGGTTTGTTAGAATGAAATGAACATCATCTTGTAGAGTTTGACCCATAGTATCCTAATATGTGTCAGTGAGGGACTTAAAATCGCATTCATAGCAGCAACAGTAATTGTGCATACTTACTTTCAGCACTTCCATCGCTCTCAATTCCATTGTAGTCAGCTCATCTGAGGTGCTGAGATTCCTCCTTGACTTCTGTCGGTATATCCGAACAAAGATTGGTCTGGAGATATTTTTTGTTCATTGTTGCTAGCAACCTTAGATTTCCTGATATTTCTTTGCAATTGTTCCGAAGACGGTGAACGTTCATTCTTACCGTTTCCTGTTTCCGTTTCCATTGAAGGCGAAATTTCCTCATCAACGTCTACAACAACTTCAATTGTGTTACTATCTGAAGAGATAAGTTGAGATGCTCAGAGAAATGAGCGTGTATATGCGAAAATAATTTCGGCAATTCCGAACTGTTTGGATTACAGAAGAAAGGTTTCAACATTGGAGTATATTCCATGTCGAAATCGGGGTCGAACAACGAAATGTTGCACAGTATTTTGCGCAGGTTGGTTAAACATGAAGATGGGTTGTTACGAAATTCTGTGTTCATTCTATTTGTTATATTCCAAGCTTTTCGGACACCAATTCTTCGATATTGACTGGTTTATCATCTGCCGTAAATATATTTTCTTCAGTAACGGAAGAAAAGACTTCGTTCCTTGTAGGAAGAAGTTCGAATCTAGATGTTGCTTAGTTGTAGAAGATCCAGCGTGACATCATTGTACTGATGAGAGAAATGTTGATCGATGTTTCCATTCGTGCCCAGGCCATGATAATGGTTTGACAAACAAACCGTATTCTAGTATCATTGAATTGTTTGATACTGAGAATATTTATATTACACGCCCTAGAATGTTTTCTTGGCATTGTCTCAGAGACAAGTAAAATTCTGTAGTAAATGAGAAGACATTAGAAAATTATTGGGATAGACCTGGTGAATGGGTTCTGTCTTGTTATTTTCCCATTTGACGGGATGATCAGGAGGATGAATGTTGGACCAACTAATAATCCAGTTGAAGTGAAGTTGTCAGATAACATGTCAGTGAAAATTTGCAGTGGTCGTTCATCTCTACATCCATACGTGTATATCGCGAGAGACGCACGGGATATCTGACGCACTTGCTGAGAACCTATTTTTGATAGGAACTTGTCACCATTAGCTCCTATAGACTCTAAAACCAATTGTTTCAAAGGCTTCGTTCGGTGATTCACCTTGTGTTCGAAACTTGTTGTTACGATCTTGGAAATCGGGTCATCATGGAACCTCAACCATTCGAGATAGTTATTGAAGTTGATATTCCTATACTTGAAGTTTTCTTTGAAAGATGAACTGGAGAAACTGTCAATGGCAGAGAACAGTGGGAATCGAGTGAATTCAGATTCAGGTGCTGGATGTTACCAGGTCGAGAATTTTCCAATAGAGCTTTAGGATGACATGATGTGTTGTTGCTCAGTTCCGTGTTAAAAATGGAGTTTTAAACTGTTGGGGAAAGTGGTGTAGAATGTTTAAATTGTTTGCAAAATTATTGTGAGCAATGTTTGTGCAGAAGAATATATGGAGTGTAAAGTAATGAACAAGTTGTACCGAGTTGCTTTTTAATTGACTTGATGTGTGTGGAAGTTTTTCGTGATATGAGGTTTTTGAAGAAAGTGTTGCTGCAACGGTAATATGACGATTGTGGGGGGCCGTGTTATTGAAGTAGAGGCGTAATTGTAGATGTTGATAGTGGAAGAATAGAAACGAACGTGAAGATGGTAATGTAACGGTAGTAGTACCGCGATGTTATGCCCCGGAAAGTTATATAATGTTGTGATCCAGTATATGTTGTGAAAAATTAAATATTTAATTTTCCACATGGGGGCAGGGTGGGCCTTTTTGTACAGATGTATCGAATGAAGAAAAAATGTAAACATTTTCCTATATACGGAAGAAAATAATTTGTAGGAAATTAAATAATTTTTTTTGCAATAATGAATCAATTATTCAATTTCCTGCAATTTTTCGGCCTTCATATGCAGAAACATTTGCCGAAAACTTTTGAGATTAATGTTTTCGACGCTAACTTATGTTGCAATCTGCCAAGGGTGAGTATAACACACCTGTACGCGGTACTATTATTGTTTCGTTACAGAATCGCAGTTCATTTAAAATAGTCATACAACAGTTTCGTTTATGATAACAGAGACGACAATCCGATCATCGAAGCCATACAACTGAGGCGGAGTTCTGAAGTGTAGTCATACGAAAAACTTAATTGTCGATTCGCCATATTTTCTGTTGTATATATTACTCGCTACATTACGATCTCCTTCTTTACAACCAGACATCATCAACAGGTTTCAATATTTCTCAATTACAACATATTTCTTCTATAATCAACTATGTCCTTGTCTTCTGCATCAGGACAGGGAGATGGTCTCATGAATTGGTATCTACTGGCAGGAGGTGAAGAACCACTCCACAAGTTGATTATTGGGGAGGAAAATGGTACCGATGCAGCGACTAGGGGTATAGTCCCAGATTTATTCATTGACCTGTACTGTCTATATGACGATTCTGTTAAAGTGGTGAAGTCATTACGAGGGTGTTGTGAAATTGATTGTTCGGATATGAGTGCAGTTCCCGTTCGCACAGCAAAATTCACGGCTCGAAATGGGAGTAACTCAGGGAGTATGGCAAAATGGGCAACAGCTGCAGTGGATGAAATATTGGACAGAGTGGAAATGTTTGATGTGCAAATCAAGCCAGTGAATAAGGAACGGAAATATCCTTATTACGAAAACAATCGAAGAGGAACCAACCCAGACATCCTCTACGATTTGAAATCAGAAGATGGTGAACATTGCTGGGATTCTCAAGCGATGAAGGTTATCTCAATTCAACGCGCGAACATGGATGGCGATGAGGAGACTTATAGCTGCATGTCTGAGACGCTTACTGACTTTCGTCTTGGTGATTATAAGACTGTCGAATTGTGGCTTCAAGTCAGTCAAATCAGAAACTTTAAGAACCCGATGAGGGATTTGAAAGCCAAGAATCGTGATTCATTCGCTTCATAATTTCAACAAGATCAGTATCAAGTTGGTTTTGAAATGATTTAAGTGACTTTCGAATCCAAAGATGTTGACGGCAAGTATACTGGAATATCACAATTATGCAGCTACGGAAACGATGGATTTGTACTGAAGTCCGACAAGTCATTGGTTGTTCTGTACGATAGACATAGCCTGTCCGCACTCCAATTTATTGGTGGAATGGTCACTTTCGAATCAAATTGGGCAAGAGAGCTTATTCGTATCGCTCTTATGGTACGGAATGATAATGCTACCATGACAGCGTGGGAAGTTATTAATCTCAGCAGGTCTTGAAACACACCATCAAGCTACAACTACTTCCTTGAACCCAAAAACATTAGTGTGACTTCTTTCAAGCATGGTAAGCTTTCTCTTCCCCTGCAAGAATGGATAAAATTCAATGCGCCAAATACTTTTATGCGATAAAACTATCGTATAGTAGCATTTGGCGCGAAATCAAGGTGCATATCACCGGAATCGGGGACTGCGTAAAGTACGCCAGTACAGTAGGCTGACAAAGAGTGATCGAAATATTTATACCCCCTTGCTGCATCCTTCCACCTAAAACTGGATCACAATGACATGTTTCACTTCAAAGCTTCTCAACGTAAAGTACGCAGGAACAGTAGTCTGACAAAGAGTAGCCACACTATTTAGACCCCCTTACTGAACGCTTCCACCTACATACTGGAACATAATTACACGTTTCATATGAAGCTTCCCGCTCTCACTTCAAGCTTTTCACCTCTTCTAAGTACTACTTAGGGTTTGGCGGTTTGACGTTCTCAAACTACTATCTCTCTCAATAGAATAGCACCTACAGTACCCTCTCATCTTCAGTCACTATAATACCCACGACGATGATCGTACGCTGTAATGATTTTCGAGTAACCTGTATAATTCCACAGTAACGATGTGATGTTGACCAGCGATGTCAACATTTGATGACATAGTGTGATATATAAAAGTATAAAGGAAACTCTTGAGAAGCTTATTCTGACTCTCTCATTCTCAAATCACCATCAATTATTAACTTTGACGACAAAAAGACAAATTAAATAACCGTTTCAGATGTAGCATTTCTCTCGATTCATCGTCATCAGATGAATAATCATAGATTCTACTTACCGAGGGAATCCGATCTCGGATGATGAGGTTACTTTTGTATACCGTTTTATTGTACATATCGAAGAGAAAGTACCATCTATCTAAGCCTTGGTCCACCTCATATATATCCTCATGTAACCGTATGGCGCTTGATGGCTGTTAGCGAGGTGGACAGACATGAACATGGGTTCGAATGGCCCATCACAATAAATCTGGCTAAAAGTAAGCTTAGTAATGACACTGGGTGCTACAGGTTATTCATAGCAGTTGGTATATCGTATAGAAAAATCGCACCGAATCGATATACTAGTGGGGATATCGTGAAGAGATAGATATAATGAAACTTACGAGGACAGAATTTGAATGCGGTTTTGGTCCATCAATCTGAAAAGTGAAAAAGAAACAAGGCAAAAGAAAGAGTAGCAAGAAAGGAATATATCAGTGACATAATGACGACTAGCAAGCCGAATAATGGACCAGAGTTTGAAGGCGATCGTTATAAGTTGATAGTCAACGGATAGTTGTATCAAGTTTTTGCGTACCTAAATTGCTTCAGTTTGGTAATAAAGAGAAGGGAAAATTATCACCCACCAGATAAAGAGGATCCAGTACAACGGAATGTAGGGAGGCGGAAATCTCTGTCGTGAAGATGAAAGTAATGAAAAACATAGAAACTGTTTGTTTAAAATGTCGTGGTGGCGTACTCCGGACTATTTAGATATCCAATTGGTGGAATGTGGTAGTTATTTTGAACTTGTTAACTGATATGACGACGTAGAAGAAATTTTGGATCTATTTAGAAGAAAAACTGATCCTGTGGTATTGCATGATTTCATTCGATATATCGCGGATGAAGAAGAAGCGAGCACCGTCGAAGTGAATGTAATGAGTATTAATGGCGTAGATGAGTGGATTTGTAGCCGTGTCTAACTGCTTATTGTGAATGAATATAGTGGTCGGGTCGTCAGGAAGAATTCAATCGAATGTTTTCGAAGTATGCAAAACTGGCGACGGAACAGTTCATTGGAAAATAAGATGGTATGTAGAAGAATGGGCACTTGAAGAGTTGAAAGTACCGGAATGTGTAGAGGGAGGGGAAGAGTGTATGTTAAAAGAGATGGAACGTGACGCCGCAAAAATTGTTACCAATAAAAGTCCGTAGATATTTTATATCTGTACAATCAACCTGGTTTTGACTATACAATGTAACGCAGTTCGGGATTATTAATGACTGCTATATCGCAGAAATAGAGTCTGACTGGAAAATTATTGGTGCGCTTGGAAAGCCGTACAACGAAGGACGAGAACGAAGTTCTTTATTTGATGATGAAGGAAGTATTGAAATGAATCGAAATAGGGAAGGAGATTTGGAATGACATAACATGTAACGTGAAATAAAGTAAATTATACGACCATGTTACGTGAGGTTATTATCTTCGTCATCCTAGTCAGTACCAGTTAGTACAGGTTTGAACAAATCCCTTTCCCTGTAAAAAAGATCAATGCATAAAAGTTTCTCCAACCATTTCAAACCGTTAGTGAACGAATAAATTCTAAAATTTGACCTAAATACATGCACAGATGAACATATGGTGTCGAAATCAAGTATATCGTACCACTCTCCTCTTTCTAAGCTATTTTCCACAGAGGTTGTGTCTGGGTCATTTCTTGTGTTGGCAACTTCATCGAATGTAGCCCATAGAAGTCATATTAAGTTCAAAACTTTATTTACATTGTCCAGAGGCTGAATGAATTACATGTATTGTGCAACAGCCAAACTATTCCTGTCCATAGTACGGTCTTGTTTGTATTGAATAGTAGGAGGACTTTTAGTATATTCTAAACGAACCTAGTTCGGTCACCACCATATAAATGAACGAAGCTATTACTTTCCTTCCTGATCGGACCGAACAGTGTTAGGAAAAATATGCGTTGCCTTTTAGGGCGATGTGCGGAGAAGGTCTGTAATTGCCGATATTTACAGAACTGTCATACTGTTGCAACGTTGGAAGATGTCCGACAACTATGTACACTGAGTGGACAAATGTCAGAGAAATTTAGAAGTTTATAAGCAAAAGACCGTGGTTGCGGAAGTGTTTCTTAACGAGATACGTGAATACAGTTAGACCGGTACGTGATTATGTGTTCAACATTGGAGTGAGAATGTGCGTTTTGGATTCGTACACAGGCCTAACCTTTGTCTTGTGGTATCAAGCTGCTGTAACGAAACAGAAATACATTCCCATACCAAATATGGTAATAGGTGGATTTTACCTTTTGCTGTAGTGATCGTCCAGGTAGAATGTGGTACAAAAATCTGGATGGAACGTTCTTTTAGAGACGTATCATATGTTGAACTTCGACGTATATTTGAAATTGTTGGTCTCATATTTTTCAATGATTTATCCATTCTTGTAGCCATCCTTTCCTAAGTAGATCCATATGACTGTGTGAAGAATGCATTGAAGTGCCTATAAGGTGATGTATCAATAATATTTAGACATCCAAACATAGAAAGGTCTTATACCACGTGGTCTAGTCAATGAAACTTCAAGTTGTGGATTCCAGTATCGCATTGTTTCTGAAATTTTTCTATGCATTGCAATTTGAGAACAGTAATTCTGTCCCTGATGTCAGCTATCAATTCCTGTGACTATCCGAGTGAGTTATTGTCGTATAGCAAATCTTGCATTAATGTTGCGTAATGTGCGCAAATGTTTGTCAAAGGAGAATCATCCTGGTAAGCAGTGAATCTATCAATATATCCCGTCAGGAAAGGGAAAACCACGTCCAAACATTTCTAATCTTTTCCCCCCAAAATTCCTCGATTTTGATTACTTAGGAATAAACCATTCAGCTGTTGGGATTTCTCCCTTGTTGAGAAGTCAATATGAAACCCAGGTGCACTGAAGTAGTTTTCCATTGTAGCGAGGAGTGAATTATAAGCCCGTAACAACATCATGCGCTGTGTTTGAAATTTTCTCCCGGTTTCCCGTTCGACAATTCATTTAACTTTTAAGAATAGTCTCGACAGATATGTCATGAAACAAATTTTGAATGCTTTAGAAGTACCGAGATAAAGGTTGTGCAATTGTTCATACATACACATTGAGAACACACTTCAGGTGTGTTCTAAATGTTTACAGAGACATCCTTACCTACTTCTTCCAGGCTGGAAAAAGTAAGTGCGGATGTCTCTCGTCCACCTTCTCCAGAAATGGGACACATGGTGCAACAGACATGTCCTGCAGAATTTTTTGTGCTTCACTTTGTAAACAATTCCTCTCTGCTGTTGACTACTCTGTATTTGCTGATTTCAACAAATCGACGACCGCATCCCTTTTGGTTCGTACAAAATGAACAGTTCTGGGATCCAATAATGATGTTATTGGACCTGTCTTGAAATTTGTTGAAGTTCCCAACCATCTCACGCATAGACGTGTGGTCGTGAAGTTATGTGAAACTCCAGACATTATTTTCTTTCTTGTATGTCACAGAAGTATGACGGTATGACACGAAATCAATTCCATTTCATTTTGTTGTTTGTACATACCGGAAAACCTTCCATTGAATTTTCCATGAACGGCGCATGGTTTCTTATGGACATGTAAAATTCTGCAAAGAATTAAAAGTGAGAGATGTGAGATATATTCACGTTCAACCTCATTTAAACCAGGTCTAAATTTCACATCTTTTGCACTAGTGACATTATTTTGTGTACATAACACATCAATGACATATTTTTTGTACAGGAAAGCTGTTATATTGACGTCTAAC
Source organism: Odonthalia washingtoniensis (assembly GCA_032358235.1). NCBI lineage: Eukaryota > Rhodophyta > Florideophyceae > Ceramiales > Rhodomelaceae > Odonthalia > Odonthalia washingtoniensis. Next base: position 15,012 of record JAULBU010039473.1, on the reverse strand, counting down.
GTAGTGTTGTATGGTAACTCCATTTTTTAAAATCCATCATCGATTAAACTCCGATCCAAAGTTCTGCCAACAATTAACATGTATTTCTTCCAATCATTTATGTGGTTAAGAACTACACTCGCACTAAAATTATCTGCTCGAAGCATCCAGATTGCCTTACCTACAGCGTCATTTCCAATTTATGTTGATAACGATATCAAATGATTCTCTGTAACCTTTTCGTCAGTGACCTGTTCCAAAGGTTCGAAGGGATGTTGAAAATCAGAAAGAGCCCAGCCGAGCTCATCTCTGTACACTATTTCCTGTCAGATCATTCCAAATTGGCATCGGATCTATCCGTTCGCTGCTGATAACCGCTTTCAAATGTTGCATGTCGCATAATTTGCAACCTCCTCTTCTTATTATATTTTCATTACATGACATTTAGTTTGCAATCAGCCCAAACGTCTGTCGAGTATATGCAATACGTTGTATAGAAAAGGAATGTTTTTGTTACAATTGTTGTGGAATGTCGCATCCAGAGCGATATGTTTTGATGTCAGGTTCTTTTAATGATTGGAATAGGCCTACAATAATTTGTTAATTGGGACCACCTTATTCACGGATATTTATTGCTTTTCACTGTCAGTACTAGTTGTTGATTCTATCATTGTAAGTAGTCAAAAGAAATAAAATCATTTTTCAATTTAAAAAATGTTGAAATTTTTCTCCATACGGATTCCGAAAATGTTGTGAAAATCAATTATTTAATTTTTTTGCAAATTTTCGCGCTCCATATGGAGGAAAAGGTTTTACATTTTTTTTGTTATCGGCAATGTCTGTAAGTAAGGTGACAGACTGTATTGGCAAATACATGACATTGCAAAAAGATGACAGGAACATATACACATTTAACTAGAACCATATCTGGGAACAAACGTACAATTTACTCTAGCATATGTGTAGAAATAAACTTATACGTGCAAGGTAAACAAAGATAAATTTAATCAAGTAGAAATTGACAACCTGGCGGTGGCACTTCAACATCCGCCATTCCCCAATCCTCCCTATTTTGTGGTTCATCTTCACCGCTATTATCACTTTCATCGGGTTCCCCATAGCTATTACCACAACTAAAAGGACTGCTTGAACTATGCGATGTGTGAACAGATAGCCGTTGACCTTTCCTTCGAAAAATACATCCATATGTGTATGAAATAGCATCTTTCAAATTGCTACCGTCTGGGATAATATACATATGATACCTCAGTGCTCCTGTTGCATTCCATCCCTTCTCTGCATGTTGAATCTAACCATTACTAATTAAAATAGACTGTGGGGGATTTGAATTTAAAGCATTTCCAAAAAACTTGAAATTCTGTCGTTTTCGTCATGGCTGAAATGGACATAACGATGGGATCCAGGAGCTATCCATAACGATACGCCTTCATCAGCAGTTGTGATTGTGAAGTAACCGGTCAAGTACTCTTACTGACTTCGAAGTTATTTTGACCATCTTGTGCTGGAAAATCCTTACCAGTGATGAGAAAATGGCCACCACCGTTTGGAATTTGTGTCTTCCATTTACAATTGTTATCTAAATTCAACAATGAGAAAAAAATCGCATCCATAAGTCCAGTGCAGCACGGTGTTTAGCTATCCATACATAGTCACGATGACTTTCCATTAGATTTTCAAGTAGACTTTTTGTACTAGAATAACTTCCAATGCCATTTTTTCTGTCATGTTCGTCATTCCCTAAATTACCACTGTTGATAATTGGACCCAACGATCTCTATTTCTGTCATCTTTCAGCGCCTCTTCGCACGGACAACATGTTTGAATTTCGGTAAACAGTTCACCAATTGTCTGTGAAGGAAATTCATGGTTTTACTGCAACGCTTCTCTATACCTATTTCTCATTGTGTCATCCATGTACAAAGGATCAGACATACTCTGCAGAATGCAGTACCCATCACTATCCAATTACTGTTTTTCCTGCAGAAGTACACAAGTCCACAGCTTCCTTCAACATTGCTTGTTGCATGAAACTATATATACGATTCTATGCGATCTCTGAGAAGTTTCATATGTTCTGCTTGCCTGTAAGCAGCACACGTCCAAGCAATATCTCTCAATGCTACTATTTAATCATACATGAAAAACATGCGCACGATGAGAATCTGGGACTAGTTCCGACTTCAGCAGAGTCTTCGTATCATATAAAATTTCCACTTCCACTAATGTCTAGCCTCCTCCGTCCATCTTGTCAATCTTGATTTTTCTCGCCCGTGTTTCTTGACTTCTACGCTCCCTCGTAACTCTATTGACGGTATCATCTGTTAGATTATGCCTTTGGTGTTGTAGTATTTATTTAATGGGCACTACATCTCTACACATCTTGTTTCTTTTATTCCACATATAACTACATCCCGGCAGCATACTATTTAGAGGTGGTTCGTTATCATAGGGGCCAATATTTTTTGCCATGGTAGACCTTGGCTAGAGCCCCGGAATTCTATCTAGTCGTTTTGTTGATGTTGACTTAGCATGTAAAACGTAAAGTTTTCGTGATGTTGACCTTTCACCACTTGTCGAAGCCTCAATATCTGGCGTATCTTCTTCCAGATCAGACAATATGGGATTATTTGCCTTTGCATTCTTTTTTAGTTCGAGGTTCTTCCTCGTCACTACTCTGTACATCTGTAATTTCAAGTTTCTGTGTTTTCTTGCTTCTCTTATGTGCTGGAATAATACCATGGACACTCATTCCTTTTGTTTTCTTTCTTTCATTCCAACCATAATTCCTTTTTTGAAAAAATGCTGCCTTATTTTCTGAGAAATCTTTCATGGTTATCACTTGCACTCGTAACCAATTCTCCAGACTTATTTCCAACACGATACTCGAAAAATCGCATGTGATTGAAAAAGGTCGCACGAACAGTTTGCTTCCTCGTTCGAGTCTTTGGTATAAAAATGCTTATTAGTTCCTGCATTGTTTTTGGAACTTATTTTTCTGGTAAATCACATTCACCGTCCGCAATTTCTTCCAACAATGTCTGCATAGAATTTAAGAAATCATTACCAAGCCAATAGAAAACAGTTTCATCAATAGTTCTCTTTGCATGGCTTCAAAAATATGCTTCAGCTGCATCCAATAGGTACATTATAGTCTCCTCCGTACCGTTGATGAGAATTACACTGTTCATGTACGTCACCCCTCATTTACCAGAACTTTCCAGTTCCAAACTGCGGTATAGTCTGGATCCATGACATGACAGATAGATTGGAATCTGATGAGCATCTTTCCCATACGAGCGTACCGTTCGTATGTTGAGGTACTTTTCGAGTCAACAAAAATTTTCCTTTCCATGTCCCGCGCAGTATACACTGTCCTCTCTTCTCCAAACAGTATCTTATATTGTTCGGTAAAGGTCTCAGCATATTGTATCACACTTCTCATGTGGTCAATGAACGAAACGTCCTTTTTTTGTCTTCGACGATGATATATTTAGATACCTGCTGAGGTTTATAACTTCTCACGGTTTCATGGTCGCCTAGTCTTTACGTACGAGAAGAGCGACACGAATACGATCTCTTGGCCAATTTGTTTTGGAAGTGGCCATTCCACCAAGAATTTGGAGTGCGGACAGGCGATGTATCCCGTCCACAATAACTAATGACTTGTCAGACTTCAGTACAATTCTATTTCTTTCTTGGTTGCATAATTTCGAAATACCAGTATACTTCCCGGTAACATCTTCAGATGGGAAGGTCACGGAGAGAATTCCGAAATCAACTTGATACCTCTCTTGTTCAAATGATTCAACGAATGTATTACGATGCCCGATTCTGACATCCTGGAGAGGGTTCTTGAAGTTTCACACTTGACTAAATCTAAGCCATAATTCGAGAGTCAAATAATTATAAAGACGAAAGTCTGAGAGCTTAACAGACCTCCCGCTATCTGTCTCCTCATTATAATCACTGTTCGCGCGTTGAAATGCAATAACCTTCATCGCTTGAGAATTCCAGCAATGAACACCATCTTCTGATTCCAAATCACGGAGGTTTGCTTGGTTGGTACAACTTTCATTCTTTTCATTATACGGATATTCCCCCCCTTATGCATCGCCTTGATTTCCACAGTGCATATTTCCACACTGTCCAATTTGTCATCCAGTGCATCCGATGCCCATGTTGCTACACTTCCTGAGTTAGTTCTACTTCCAGCCCTCACTTTTGCCGAACCAACAAGGTCTGAACCCATATTCGAACAATTAATTTCACGGCACGCTCGGGATAACTTCACCACTTCAACGGAATCATCATCTAGACAGTACAGCTCAACAGAAACATCCGGAACTATACCCCTTACCGCTTCATCTGCACCGCTTTCCTCTCCAAGAACCAGCTTGTGGAATAGTTCTTCACCTCTTGCCGGGAGATAGCGATGCATGAGATACTTTTCTGTGCAGATGCAGAATATAATGACATAGTTGCTTATAAACGAATTATGTCGTAGTTGGGCAATTTGGAAGTTAATTGACGACGTCTGGTTGTGAAGAAGGATAAGGTGAAGTCAGTTGGTGACGGCTGGTTGTGAAGACGCATCTATTAATTGTGTACGCCTTATATAGAACAAAATTAATTGCGATTTGACACTGACCACTCTCCAGTTGTAGGACTTTGATGATCGGTTTTTTGTCTTTGTTATCATAAGCTGTAATGTTGTTATTATAAACAGAACTGTTAGTATATTGCGATTTGACAATGACCTCGCTTCAGTTGTATGACTTCGATAATCTGTTTGTTGTCTTTATTATCAAAAGCGGAAATGTTGTTATGATAAACGAAACTGTTGTATGACTTTCTTAATCGAACGGTACTTCTGTAACGACTCAATAATTGTTCCGCGTACGGGTGTGTTGTGCTCACCCGTGGTATATTGCAACATATTTTTGCGGTGGAAATCATTACTCGCAAATATATTCTAATATTTTTCCTCCGTATGAGGTCCGAAAAATTGCAGAAAATTAAATAATTGATTTTTTGTTGCAAAACATTTATTTAATTTTCTGCAAAACTTCCTCCATATGAAGGAAAATTTTAACATTTTTTTCGTCTGTTTCAGTCGTTCAAACAGGCCCATGCAACGCCGTGCGGAAAATTATATATTGAATTTTTTACAAAATATACCAGATCACAACATTATATAACTTTCCCGGACATAACATTGCGGTACAACTACCGTTACATTACCTTATTCACGTTCGTTCACATTCTTCCACCATCAACATCAACGATTGCGCCTCCACCAGATTATTAAGACCTTCCGCCAAAGTTATCATACCTTTGCAGCAGCAATTTCTTTAAAGTCATCATATGAGCACCATAAGCATCTACACACATCAAGTCAGCTTAAAAGCAACGCCGTAAATTTTGATAATTTTAACAGCAACTTCACACTCCATATATTCTTCTCCACCAACATCAGCCAGAAGCATTTTAAATCAATTTCAACATTCTATATCCCATTATCCAACAGTTTCAAACTTCTTTTTCAACATGGAACTGGGCAAAACCACAGCATGACATCTTCAACATCTACTGGAAAATGCTCTACCGGGAAAAACTGAGCCATTGAATCTGAATTCACTAGATTTCTGCTGTTTTCCTTTATTGACAATTTCTTCGGTTCATCTTTCAAAGAGAAATTCAACTACAGGAATGTGAACTTCAAGAATTATCTGGAATGGTTGAGGTTTCATGACGACCCGATTTCCAAGCGCATAAAACCACGTTTCGAAAGCAAGGTGAATGACAGAAAAAACGGTTTGAAACAATCGGTATTCAAGTCTAGAGGAGATGATGGTGACAAGGTTCTAGCAGAAAAGGGTTCTCAGCAAGTGAGTCAGATAGCTCATGCTTATCTTGCCATATAGAAATATGGTTGTATCGATGAACGAACACTGCAATTTTTCACCGGCTTGTTCACTGACAGTTTCACTTCAACTGGATTCTTAGTTGGCCCAACATTAATTCACATGATCATCCAGTCAACTAGAAAAAGACCTAGATGGAACTAATTCAACATGTCTATCCCGACAACTTTCTAATGTCTCCTCTTTTACCACAGCATTTCATTCGTATCGGATAAATTGTGGAGAACGAATTCTAAGACGCGTAATAGAAATAGTCTCAGCATCAAACATTTCACTGGTACTAAAATAGCGTTCGTTTTTCAAACAATGTTCAAGGCGTGGGCAAGACTGGCAGCACCAATAGACTTTCCTCTAGTCAGTACCATGACTTCACCGTACATCTTTTACAACTCAACCACATCAAGATTCGAAGTTCTTTCTACAAGTAACGATGGTTTTTCTCCAATTACTCAAGGAACAACATTTACGGCAGATTATGAACCAGTCACTATCGAAGAATTTGTGTCCGAACAACCTTGGAAAAGAACAAACATAGTGGACACAGAATTCAGTTACATTGCATCTTCATGTTTTACCAACCTACACAAAATATTTTGCAACATCTCGTTGTACGACCCCGATTCCAACTTGGAATCAACTCCAATTCTGAAACCTTTCTTTTGTGATCCGCACAGTACGTAATTGCAGCAATGCTTTTTTGATATACCCAGTCATGTATCCGAGCGTCTCAATGTATCCGTTCCAGTTAGTAACACCATGGAAACTATCGTAGACATTGATGATAATATTTCGCCTTTGGAGGAAACGGAAACATGTAATGGTAGGCATGGGAGTGGATCGTCTTATGAAGAATTGCAAATAAATAAGAAGAAACCTAAGGTTGGTGGAAACCAACCAACGGAATCATACCCAATCCAATCTTCGTATATCCCGACAGAAGTTAAGAAGGAAAATGATGTCGAACCAGCAAGTTTTAAATGAGCTGACTAAAATGGGATTGAAAGAAATGGAAGTGCTGAAATTAAGTATGCATAATTATTGTTGCTGCTATCAGTGCGGTTTTCAGTCCTTTAATGGCACACATCAAGATGCTATTGGTCAGACTCTACAAGTTAATGTTTATTCTATTCTAACAGACCCTCCATACAACATTAGATAAAACAACTACTATCCAAATCCTGATCACAATCAGTTCACAGCAGAAGACATGAAATAATTGGCATATTCATCGGAACATGTTTCGAAACCAGGAAGTCATGCGCATTTTTTTGTTCAACAATGAAATTTTCTTCCTGGTTTCAACTTATTAAGTCGAAGAAGGAATTAATATCATTGGAAGACCCCGAAGAAGATGAAATTTTAAAAGTATACAAGACTGAAATAAGTGTTTTGAGTGTGGAGGAAACACCGCTCCATTACAGGAAGATAAGGGGTTATTATGCATCAGATCCAAGATTAAATAATTTATTCCCTGTTGTGAAAAATCAATTATTTAATTTTCTGCAATTTCTAGGCTTCCATACACAGGCAATTATTTACAGGAAATTAAATAATTAAAATTTTGCAAAAAAACCAAGTATTTAATTTCCTGTCATTTTTCGGCCTTCTTATAGAGTAAAATCTTTACATATTTTCTGGTGTCTGCAATCTCTAAGTAACATGACAACCACTATCAAATACATGACATTTCAAAGAAATGATTTTCATCATCATGTACATATGGAAATATGAACAGAAACATATACACATTTAAGTAGAACCGTTTCTAAGAACAAACGTACATTTTATTTTAGCACATAGGTAGAAAAAACTTAGACATGCATTGTAAACAAAGAAATATTCATTCAAGGAGAAATGTTCAACCTAACAGTGGCTTTTCAACATCTACCATTCCCAATTCATCCATATCTTCTACATCATCGACACCACAATCGTTACTTTCTCTGGGTTCTCCATGGATATGACCATCACTCAACGGAGTGCTTGAGTTTTTTGAGTTGTGAGCAGATAGTAGTTGACTTCTCCGGCGAAAACTGCGTCCATATGCCTATTAAATGGCATCTTTAAAATTTCTACTGTCCAGGATGATATACATATGATACCTCAGTGCTCATTTCACATTCAATCCTGCGCCTGTATGCTAAACGTTAATATTCTCAATGAAAAGAGGTGGAGGTGGAGGTGAAGATGAATGTGAAGTTGAAGGTGGATTTGAAGTTGAAGATGAATTTTAAGTTGAACGTCAGGGTCAAAGTGAAGGTGCTAAGGCCAAGACCAATGTCAAGATACTATGTTTTTGATTCATCATGCACAATTCAATAATTGAAAAACAGTCAGAAAAACATTTACGTAACATTACTGATGAAGAAATCATAGATACGCACTTTCTTCACATCTATAACGAATACAACATTATCTTCAAAAGAACCATTTCTTGCATAAAACATTGATCTACATGTAAAACTGCTAAAGTATCTACAACAAAACATTTATTTTATTTGAAAGCATTATGAAAAAGGTACCTGTGTTTATTTAATTCTGAATATCTGCGGTTGTCCTATTTATAGACGTTTAACAACTAGGTACGTCTCACCATGGAGTTAATTAGCAATTCAACCAAAATGGAAAACATTGCAGTAAAATCAATCAGTATAATAAAATCAATCAAGACGTGCTCCATCCATAAAGACAACATGGTAAGTAATTTGGCTTACAGTGTAAGAAAATACTTACAATATCAGCACATCACATTTTAGGCGCCTGCAGCGGACAGCAGCCTTCGGCGGTTGTCATCCGATTTCCTTGGTTTCCATCCAAATCAGTACACCTCCATGTCGTCGAAACGCTCCAAGCAACAATTATAAAACACCTAAAGTATAGAAAAATTGTCAGGAAAACAAGAAAAACGTCCCATATTTACACCAACATGAACTCGAACATCATAGCTTTTAATAAACTACGCCATTTGTAATATCTTCCGATTTTGAATGTAGCGATGTATGAGACAATTTCTTGACATGATCTTTGCTCCTCTTCAGATAAAGACACGATTCCCCTACACAGTATCGTCATCGTCGTAGACGTCACCATCATTTTTATAATGTTTCTACTTGTTTCCACCAATTCAGTTCCATCAGCGTCCATATCCACATTTGCACCTTGTACATTTACCACTACCAATTCCACGTCTGATTCTTCTTCTCCCTCATGTTCTTCTTCATGTTCTTCTTTCAAAAACTTCTTTGTTGCGCCTTAAACCCCCTACTTCCCACCGTCTTCACCTACAGCGCACCTGCCATCACTACTGCACCTACTGTCCACTCAAAATGTAGAAGAGGAACGATATTGTAGGAAAGAATACTAGACATGATGTCACGTAATAAATTGAAAAGTTGATTGGAGCCTACTCACACTCTGCGACGCGAAGAATCACCAAAAAAGTGCCCCCTCAAATAGCAGAAACAAGCACGGGTGTATACATACATCCGCCCGTGTTTCCAATGTCCTGCAATCTAAAAGTATCTATTTCCAGATCTGAAAAATCCTCGTCGCAGCTTGCTTAAGTTCAATATTTACTGTCTGGTTTACTCTTCGTATCACTTTTTATTGGTATAAACGCTTCTTCCGAGATTACCTTAACTGGTTTCGTCCACACGTGTTTCACGTAACGTCGCATTATACCAAATGGAAAAATTGGGGAAATATGTAAAATTCCTCCTTTTCTAAATATACATTGTAACTGTCCACGTGATCCATCTGCGCGTCTGTATTCCGTCGAAATCATACATCACCATATACTCCAAAAAGTGACCTCCTCCGTACTTTAGCCAACCACTGCGCTCTTAGACCCGAAAAATTACTAAAATCAAACATGGTCATAGAAACCAGGGCCATCTATCATATTTCATGTCTTGAAAAGCCCAATTCTCGTATTTTAAATTCGCTGTATGAGACAATGCGAAAACTTTTCAAACTTTGGATATCAGGTCCTGTGCAATGGTACATCCAATTTGGAAACTAACAAGTGGGGGTGAAAGATGACTAAAAATCATGTGGAGGCTTACGACTAATGTATGGATTTTCGAATAAATGAATGCGTGAATGCGAACGCGAACTAATATAGTGAAATGTTTTTGGATAAGCGGTGTTCTCGGAAGTGAAATATTTTAAAACTTTTGATCGATGAGCATGATAATTTTACGTTGAACCAATTAGGTGACGGTAGTGTACATTACGAAACACTAATTGCAGTAGAAAAGTGACTGTATGGACAGTAACCTCTTTGTAGGAAGCTGGAAGAAAATGAAATAACAGGTCTCTGCTCTGCACAGCCCTTGTTACATTTCTGTCCACAATTTTTATTGTGTTTGTGCATTAAGAAATCAAATGCAATAATATCTGGACAATACAGAAATATTCTGTACGGTATGCTGGTAGTCAGGGTATTTTCTTGAAGCATCTGTGCATTTCAAGACTCATGTGACGGTATGAGGGACTGGTGTGGATATCAATCCATGTTATTATTATGAAAGTGAAAAATCATAGGCACTGAAAAATGATGAAAGGGGCAACAGAAAAAAGACAAAAGGGAAGTGAAATGTCATCACCTGAAGCAAAGGACATTTATAATTATCGGTGCACTAAAAATGCTAGGACAAATCACTATAGCGTTTTCGAAGTTCTGAAAAACGTTTTTTTGTACTAATTCATTAATTTCAAGGGCGGAACGTTTTGTTCTCAAGCCGCATGTATATTTAATAGTTTTGTTAAAAAGTGACTTTATGAGGGGTTCCGTGATGTGAACTATTTTTCAAAATCGTGTTTGTAATTGGTGGATGTGTGGCATTGAAAGGTATACGGAGGAAGGAGAGATTTTTTTTAGTTGGAATAGTTCTGTAAACGGAAACATTCGGACACACATCACGAATGGTAAGTTGAAGAAGCATGAATATTCATGACTGAGGACGAAGGTTTCACGTGGCGTGTTTCACATGGCCTACACGATATATCAACGGTAAATAAAATAGGTAACATAACTGATATTATACATGGACTGTCCGTACATGAAATATGATTGACACGAAAACATTTTGCAACAACATTTCACTCCTTTTATCGAAAGCAAGGAAAAACCGTCATTGTTACAGAAGCAAAGAAAGGACGAACATACTAACCACAACCTTCTCATATCTCCAATAATTTGTTCTGAACACACTGTCTTAATAATTTCGACACACTCACGGCGACGAACATAACTTTATGTGCAATAAAAAATGTTGAACATGAAAGTTTTAGAGAGTTAAAGAGGGAAGAGGCGCAAATATACGAGCTTTTGAAAAGGTCCAGTGTAAATAAACGATTTCTGAAGAATATTACTGATGGAATGTGTCTCCCAGAATGAACTGGTATATTGCAGAAAGGCACAGTGGATGATATTTTGATAGTAATGAAAATAGTTATGAAAACGTGATGTGATATATCCTACCCAGGGAAACGTTCTAATTTTTATAGATGTTATTCGGGGGGAAACAAGGAAAGAAAATACCAGTAATGTGGTACTTTTATTGAAATGCAATCAGAAAGGAGGTGTGGAAAGAAAAAAGTTGCGTGCTATGTAGCAACTTCTTTCAAATTCACTTCTCATAGAAATTAGGTTTCAACAAATTAATACAATACCTCAGCTGTTCAATATTAAATCAAATGGTACTTTTATTTGCCTATTGGAAAACATCGAAGAAGATTTAATTATTACTGAAAACTCCTCTGTAGTTGACAAGGTGGTTAAATTAATTACTGAAAAGCTAAGCTTGGAACTATTGTACATGGATCTGGTGAGTTATGTTTTTTGGCCTCAATATAATTCAAAATGACAATTATACCATTGAGACGAATGGGGATGAAAAGGTAAATTTTCTTGAAGAATACCCAATGTCTCGAGCTCGTCGCTGGCAGACAAATGAAGTCATTAATGAAATAGAAAGGAAGACGTTTTCGTAGTCTAATAGATCAATAGGGTGGCTTGGTATAACGTCATCTATTTTCTGCGCAGAGTTTTCAAGTGGGATGCAACAAGCAGCTCTTGGATCCACCGTTAAGCAACTAATTTATCAGACTAATGGGCTTCGGATATTAAAAAAACCGGGTACGACTATATCATTTGTTCAGCCGAAGCCTTTTCTGAAAAAATCCATCCTAGTTTTTTCTGACGCTGGTCGATCATGTGACAGCGGTCAGTTATGTACATTGATGGTATACTATTTGGTCATTTTAAAAATAGGTCCACATTTAATGTGCTATAGTGGTCATCACATAAAGCTAAACGTCCAGTGAGGTCCATTGGTGGAGCAAAACTTTTGGCTGCTGGAGAAGAAATAGGTGAAGGTAAAATACTTACTCAAACTCTTGCTGTTATTAAAAGCTAACAGTTTGAGTACCTTATTGATTTAGACAGTAAGGACCTTTTTCCATCATTATCTACTCAACGTAATTCAATTGAAAAATATATTCGCGCTCATGTAAACGTAATAAGGTATGCGTTCGAATGTGAAAATGTCAACAAAACCTGCGGGATTCCTTGCTCTCAGAAATTTTCAGACCCTGGTACGAAATCTAATAGTCTGTTAACAGATGCGCTTCATTTACTACAATATAATTGTACTATTCCTATCGATTTGATTGGCTATAACAGTGCTACTAGCAACAAGCCACTTCGTTAATGTTCTGCAAAAAAAGGAGATGCTTTTAAAAAAAGAGTAGAGTTCATATTAATTTTCTGAGAGCAATTACTTTCTACTGAATCATTTTAGGGAGTATTATTTTGCTCTCTATGACTATCTTGTATTCTTTTTGTCTCTAAATTATTTCATGTCTATATTCAACACTTATATTGTAATCAATAATCTCTCTATATTACGTATAGGACTACGCGACCTTCTTGCGTCTCATTTTTACACTATTGAGAATGTTCTCTCGTTTGGAGCTCTTTTCTTTTTGGTCTGTGGTGAACTCTATAAAAGAACTCGGGTAAAAGACAACCGAGTTCACGCTTGACTCGGTTAAGGCAATTAAATTGATAAACAGCTTTTTCATCAAAATCTGTGTTCACCAGAAATCAGACTTTGCATTCTACTGTACATCTGTTTTATCAACATACATAGTATAGGCTACATTACCACGATACTTTAGCACAGCGAACAACATTACACTGCTAATATGTCACCTCCCTGCTGCAAAAATTGCTACTAAATTTAGAATACTACTGCTGTATTCATCATATTAGGATACCATACAGTGCAATCATTTATACTATGTTTTACTAACGGGTCCGTCATGGACGGAAACCCGTCCAATTGAATTAGTCGAATACCACCACATGGGTTTTCAACAACTCTCCCCCGTATCCAAGAATTGTGTAAGTTGGCTTTTTAATATGGTATCGGCTAGTTCGTAATTGGTATGCAACATGACCAATCATTAACGAAGTTCTCCAGCAGATTGGAGTACCTAATACAACAAGACATTTCCTATTGAATCTTGGCTAAAGAGCTGTGTGTTTCCATTTTTGCTAAATGAAAAGCGTCAAAAGAAAAATGATAATCAAAAAGTAATAAGCAGAAAAAAGTTTGAAAGAAAATCTAAAGGGCGCTAGCATATTTCTGATAACATGTTTAACAGATATGTTCCTTTGTCTGATGAATATCAAGTTTTGATGACATACAAAATGTGTAATTACGGTAATGAGTAGGACCAACTTCAAATTTTGTGTAAAGTTCCAATTTTTCCCACTTTGATAGGTCATACTGTTGGATGTTGAACTTTTTCAATTCGTAATAATCTGGATCCAATTCCTTTTTTCGTTGCGGAGTCTATTATCTTTTATATATCGAGTCTTGACATTTTTATTTACAGAGTCTAAAGTCTCTCAAATTTAAAACGTCAGTTATGATTTATCAATATCTTTAAAATATTCCATGGAACTATCATTTTGATTTGAATTATTTGATTTTTTGCACCCAGCTCAGTAGATGCAGAGACAAGACTATGGGAAGGTACTAACGTCGTCTACAAATTTGTACTGTTATATATTTCAAGTTTTGGAACTATTGGGGAAGCTACATATTGCAGTGCGATACATTGAGTATTTAATATATGATAAATAATAGAGCGTATTGAAACTTTAGACTACTTTGAACCGCCATCTGTACCTTCTTTTCTTCTTCGATGTATTGGAGGTCGCAACTTTAATCTATTACTCTCTGTTTGAGCAATAACGTTCTGATATGATTTACATTGAACACGATCAGGGAATTTCTCGCTACAGTATGTACATAAACATCATGGCAATGCTTGCTTTCTTACATATTGCTCAAAATATTTTGAACTTGAAGGCCATTGGGAACAAGATACATGTGTATTTAGTTCCCAACTGCATACAATTTCAAAATGTTTTTCGAAATACTTTTTGGTATATGTCTTAAGACCATTTGTAATACTTTATTTATTACATATTGCTCAAAATATTTTGAGCAATATGCAAGAAAGGAATGTTCACAAATGATCTGAAGACATACCAAAACCAATTTCCGAACACACAACTTGCGATTCTTCCTTTAGAAGTGCATTAAAAATATGTCAGAAGTGACGTGGGGCTTTCACTTTATCGTTTGGGACCGTACCTACTATTGTTTCTATACTAGAATCTTCTGGTTGATTCATTTTAGATAGATAGTTGTACATCGTGTGACGATTTACGTTGTTGTTTGTTTTCGTTTCTTTTGGTGTCGGTGTGTGAAAAATTCCGTTTCTGTTTGTTTTCTTCCATTCAATATTGTTATTCCTCGACGATGATTCAATTTTTTGCAATTCCCTCAGCCGACGGCAGGATAATTGAGTCAGACCGATTTGCATGAAATGTTTGTCCAACCATATGAAATGATGTGATCGGTCAAGGGCCGGTTCTCAACAATAATTAAGATAAAACATGAGAACATAGAATAATTCAGAGGAATTGGTACACCACGCCATCCACCATCAACCAATTTCAGCCAGAATCAAACAACAAGGGGTACAATCGTCTACTGAAATCTTT